>CM040242.1:149264175-149553878 GCA_022545495.1 Chrysanthemum lavandulifolium
TTTCCCCCAAAAAAAATTTTAAAATTTGGGAAAATTTTTTTGGGTTTTAATTAATTTTTTTAAAAAAACCCCGGGTTTTTTTGGTTTTAAAAAATTTTTTTAAAAAAAAAAAAATTTTTTTTTCCCCCCCTTTTTAAAAGGGGAAAAAATTTTTTTTTTAAAATTTTGTTTTTTCCCTTTTCCCCGGTCAAAATTTGAAAACCCCCAAAAAGGGGTTTTTTAAAAATTTAAAAGGGGAAAAAGGATTTTTTTAAATTTTAAATTTAAAAAAAATTTTTAAAAAAAATTTAAAATTTTTTTAAAGGGTGGGAAAACCAAAAGGGGGATTTTCCCCCCTTTTTTTTTAAAAATTTTTTTAAAAAAAAAAAAAAACCCATTTTTTTAAAAAAGGTTTTTTTTTCCCAAAACCGGAAAAATTTTTAAAAAAAATTAAATTTTTTTCATCCTTTAAACAAATTTAATTTTGGGGAAATTTGGCCCCCCCCCTTTTTTTCAAAAAAAAAAAAAAAAAATTAAAAAAAAAAAAAAAAAAAAAAAAAAAATTTAAACAAAAAAAATTTTTAAAATTTTAAAAAGGGAAAAAATTTTAAAATTTTTTTTAAAAGGTTTAAAAAAAAAAACGAAAATTTAAAAAATTTTAAAAAAAAAAAAAAAAAAATTTAAAAAAAAAAAAAAAAAAAAAAATTTTTTAAAAGGTTTATTTTAAAAAAAAATTTTTTTTTTAAAAAAAAAAAACCCAAAATTTAAAGGGGAAAAAAAATTTAAAAAAAAAAACCCAAAAAATTTTTTTAAAAAAAAACCCCAAAAAAAAAATTTTTTAAAATTTTTAAAAAAAAATTTGGGAAATTTTGGGAAAATTTTTTAAAAAAAAAAATTTTTTTAAAAAAAGGGTTTTTGGGGGGGAAAAAAAATTTAAAGGGAAAAAATTTTTGGGGGTTTTTAAACAAAAAAAAAAGGGGAAGGGGGGGAAAGAAAACCTTTAAAAAAGGGGAAAAAAAAAAGGGGGGAAGGGAAACCCCTTTTTTGAAAATTTTTTTTTTCCTTTTTTTTCCCCCCCTTCAAATTTTTTTTAAAATTTTTTTTTTTTTTAAAATTTTTTGTTAAAATTTTCAAAACCCCCAAAAAAGGGTTTAAAGTTTTTTTTTTCCCTTTTTTTTAAAAAATTTTAAATTACCCCTTTTTAAAAATTTTTTTTTAAACAAAAAAACCCCTTTTTTTTTTTTTAAATTAAATTTTTTAAAATTTTCCTTTTAAAAAAAAATTTTTTTTTTTTAATTACCAAATTTTTTTTTTTTCCTTAAATTAATTTTTTTTTTTTTTTTTTTAAAAATTTTTTTTAGTTTTTAAAAAAATTTTTTTTTTAATTTAAAAAATTACCTTTTGCCCTAAAATCAATATTTTCCCAAAAATAATTAGAGTGTAGAGGGAATCCATTTGAACATTAACAACGCCAATGTTATTAGAAATTTCAATTTTAGTTTTAAATGCTCTTTCATACTAAAAGTTATTCGTTCATTTTAAGGCCCAAAGAAATTTGTTTTTCAAAACCTTAATTGAGGCCCCACAAGTGGCCGGAAAAGGTCTTCCAACAATTGTTGGCCTCCCCTTTCCCATGTCAATTACCACAAAATCGGTGGGAAGAAAAATTTTCCAATTTTTAAAAGCACATTGTTCACAATTCCCCGACAAACCTTAGAGGAATCCCATTTCATTCATAATAGTTGTCTCTTTTAAATTGGTAAGTTTTTTTTTCAAATAAAGTGGTAGAGATAAGGTTTACCCCGGCCCTAAATCGGCCTAATGGGAATCTTAATGTTACCAATAGTCATGGGAGAAGAAAACTTTCCTGGTATTTTGTTTTTCGGAATTGACTTGGTAGGACCTCGGCCTTCCGATTTATCATCCTCTTAGGTAGTTAATCCCGGAAAATCATTAGTGATAGAGGATGGCCCGCCCTTCTTTGCTTTATCTTGCGCAAATATGGCCTTTGAGCAATGGCTTTAGCATTACTTGTTTCAAGATTTTTAGCCAATTGCCCAATTTGTGTTTTGAGGTTCTTAATCCAAGATCTTGGTTAGGGGTTCATATTAGTGTCCTCCTTTACTTTTACCATCCACCCTTGAGTCTATCTCCTTTTGTAGATTCTTTGATGTGTGGTGCATTATTTTCAAGGCTAGGTTTAGGAGGATTATTGGATTCTCGTGTAACCCGAGAATTTTTCGATATCTAGATCCGTTATTATTGTAGTGTTGAAAGGGAATTCTTTTCCATAGTTAACTTCTCCGATCCTTTTAACTTCTTCGTTGGAGGAACATTCTTTAGAAGGTGGAGCCCGTTTCCCAACTTGAATGGAATACATTTTCCTTGAGCTTCTTCATTTCTCTCCCAAGGGTTCTAATTTGTTGTTTATTCTTTGCAAGGCCTTCCATATCATCATTCTTACTTGGTTGCTTCCTCCATTGTGCCATTTGGTGAGTGGTCTTCATTTTTGAATAGTTTCTAAAGCCCAGTGGGTGTCATACTAGGAATCGGCCCTTGAGAATCAATCATTTGTCTTGATGAGATGTTCAAATTTGTAGAAGACATTCACCTTTGTTGGTGTTGAGATCATGAGTAGGGCATTTGTATAACAATTGTTATATCTTTCCCAAGCTTGGTATAACATTTCATCACCCTTTGAAGTTATAAATTTCCTTTTAACCATCTTAGATGGAGGGGGTTCTCGAATGAAATATTTTTTAAATAGGCCAAGTGTTGGGCTCGGGTTCGATCAACCATCTTTTGCATCTCCCGAAGAGAAATAGGGAATACTCGAACATTATAGCATCGTGTGAGACTCGGGAATCTTGAATAATACAATGTATTCGACATTGTCTACATGTTCATGGGCATCATCGGTGATGCTTCCAGAAAAGGATTTGCCCAATTCTCTATGAATTGAGGTTTATTCAATTGAGCATCTTCCTATAGTTGGCCTAACAATCCCGATCCTTTTCTTTTTGTCAACGCCAAATATTCCTCAAGAGTGAGGTTATCGATGTTAACGCCCATGGTACCCGAAAACTTGAAATATGATCGGAGAAAAGTTTAAAAGAAATTAAAGACTTAATATCAATCCTAAATAACTCCCGGAATGCGCCAAAACTTGATGCGGGTTTTTTGACCGGTCTTAAATTTATAGTGTCTTGCAATACCTATGGTCTACCCTAGTGCACTAACCAAAGGCTTCCCGGTTAGTGTAGTTAAAGGTAAAGGAGGTCGTCCCAAGAGCTATGTGTGTTGGATTATTACTAAGTCTAGTGTCACGTAATAATTGTTTCGATAGGGATTTAATTAATTAAACTACTAATGCAAATAAAATAAAGCGGAATAAATGGATAAAGAGAATCAATAGAGAAAGTGGTGCTAACCTAGTAAATCATCCTAGCTAGTTATTTCTCGCTACTTACTTCCAATTACTTGGTGGGGTCAAATTCGAGGGACAATATTTGGTCAATTCGCCCTAACCTATCGCCAGAGATGCCACCAAGGAGAAATCAGGCCCGCCATAAGTCCTGTTTTCCCGGTCCCTAAGAAGTCATTAAGTACCGCTACATGCTAGATTCATAATAGTGAGTGCCCGGCCGTTAGGAACTTAGACACTACACCCCCAATTCTTAAGTTAATCCAAACGATAGTGATCGTTGGTTAAATCGACAAGTAGAAAGGGTCGGGTTGGTCATTCTTACCCTTCCCGTCTCCGGCCCTACCTAGGGTTATTGGTCATTCTCCTAGGCAATTGGCCTCACCGCCATTCAAAACTACGAACCAAAGGTGACTACCAATGAACTATGCATGCATACACTTAGAAATAATTGTCAAGTAAAGGTAAACGAAACAAAACAATTAAGGAATCATAACTAAGCTAGCACCAAAAGGTGCTTGCTCATATTAATCATGCAAATCAATTCAATATTAAAAGGTATGAAATACATGAATTAAAAGTAAAAGAAATATCAAACGCTAATGTTTATCGAATGGGTGACTTCTCCCCGGAAACAGCTGTATGCTCCTCTAGACCGCCTTGAGCTTTTCCCACGTTCTGAGTGTTTTGTGGAATGGGATGCTTAGAAATCTGGAATTTGGGGTATTTATAGGGGATCCGGGTTCGCTCCAATATAGGAGTTCGCCGTAACCTTCTATTTTATCGTAAAGAATTAGATCCGCGGTTACGGTGTAACCTAATGAATGGTTCGCCGTAGTCTTCAATAAGCTCGGTTACGCCGTAAGTGATGGAACGGTAAGATCGGGCGTGGAACCTCTTTTGACCTAATGTAGTTACGCCGTAACCTCCGGGAGGAACGAACCTTCCGATAAGTTGGCATCCGAGTCACGAATAGTTACGGAATGTGAGGAGATGAGTTACGCCGTAACTTTTCAAAATAACATCCGTGATAAATTTTAGATATGTTTCCATTTCCGCCTCTTTAGCTCCAATGCTCGAATTTACCGAAGGTGGAAAAAATGGAAAACAAGCGTAAATCCATATAAATGATATAAATAACGAGCCTTATCGGGGAAATTGACACTTAATATTCGGGACTATTTGATGTTATCACCCTCCATTTCCGGCAGAATATAGTCTAACAACATAGCCATCGAGGAAGAAGCCCCACATGTTTGTTGAAAAGTGGAAAAGTATGACCTCGATGCAACCTATGGGATTCATCATTGGCCCGAACAAGAAGAATCTACTACGCGGGTTCTCGGTCGAAAAGGAAGTGTTCGGTGAAAAGGGATCGTTGCAATTATGCATGTTACCGTCGTCGGTGGGACTACACATTCCTAAAGAAAATAGTGGAAACGACAAGGCGAAGAGGATTATGACTTTCGGGCGATTTCCCGAGATTGTTGCTCAATGAATTGAAGACATGTATCTTGCCGGTACAAGGAGTGCGACAATTCTCTTGAATATCCAAGCGAGTACATCAAGTCATTGCTAATATTCATAAGGCATCGTGATCCAAAACGTGTAAAGATATTCAATTGTCATGGAATCATACCGAAGCGTGTTAATCTCAAAAACCACACCGACCTTCCCGAAATAAACCAACTTGCTCGAACCTTCTAAAGAAACCATTTGGGGTAGTCTCCGTAGTGAACTACACCACAATTGCTTCAGGCGTGCAAAAGAGCTTCATAATTTTGGGATCACACATTAAAGAAGGTTCGGACGGGTTAGCTTATCGGTTAAAGGAGATCCATGACCATGGGTCAAAGAGATGGAATTGAGGGATGGAGGGATGTGAAGAAGATCATCACCGGATTGATGAAAAGGTTGTTCGACGGGATCGGATCGGAAATGTTGGAGAGTTTTCAAGGTGGTCGCCAAGCATATCTCTCAAGGGCTACCAACATCCGAACGCATTCCCTGGTGTTTTGCACTTTGGACCCCGATTCTCCTTGATTTTTTCTCTTATCATTATTTGGATGTGTGATTTTATTTGAAATCGTGCACAATTACAGGTACAACCCGAACTTGTCATGAAAGGACCCGTGGTAGCTTTCCACAATCCTTCTAAAAGGGCGAAAGCTTTTACTTTTAAGTAAAACTTATCAAAACTTTCACTTTCAAAAGTTTTGCTCAAAAGAACAAGTACTTTCCTTATGATTTTCAAAACCTTAAAAGTTAATATCACTTGTTGAGGGGAGTATTTCTTTAAAACTTTGTTCCAAAATTGTTCTTCGTGGTTCTTCCCATAAAACTCGAAATGGTCATATTCGATATCAAAATTTCGTCAAAAAAACATTTATATGCCATTTTTAGGGGAGAAAAATTATGTGATAAGAAATATGTTTTGGATTGAAAATTGAATTCTCGTGTGATAAGACTTTAACCCATGAATTGAAAATCAACTGCCTTACATCGAAAAGATTTGTCTTCCAAGACATATCCAGTAGATTGTACCAATTCGAGAAGCTCTTATGACATGAACTTTGGGGTTTGACAATCTTTGAGCTAGTTGTCACCTAAAAGGCGACAATGCAACTTTTTAACTATACAACGTAACGTGTTCTCGGGAATTGTCTATCTTGAGTCGATCAATTCAAAATGCGCCTCTTCTCCACCATGCACATTTCGTCAAAATACTTAACCGTGGGGGGGTATTTTTGCAAAATATAAAACTCTTTCGGTGGTACAAAATGTTTTTAATCATAACCACTTTGAGAATTTTCATGTTAAATGGTTTTATGGCAATGGAGATATAAGGTTACTAAGGTTAGGAATAACTTCCTTGATCCCCGAGCGGAGGGATCTACCCAAGGACACCACAAATAGTTAGAACTTAGAAGTCCTTAGGTATGATTATAAAATGAGAAAATGAGAATCGGAGAAAGAAGGAGTTGAAGAATTAAAAGAAATGTAAAGAAAAGGGTGAAAAAAATAGCCCCAAATTATTCAACTTAGGGCGGAACGGGTTCAATTCATATCTCTGGTTGTCCTTGATGACAGGTATTGAAATCAAAGTCGTCATGGACCCAAAGGCGCATGCTCTAAACCTTCTTAGCCAAAGTCTCTCTCAAAAGCTTGTTTCATTCTTCAAGGAACCCTATGTAAACTATCGGCTTTCTTGAGATTCCGGTATTGAAGAAGGAGACCCTCCCCAGTCTCCCCGCCGGAAAACCAAAGCGCACTTCGAGGTCTAGAGCCCGAGATTCATCAAAGGATCTCTTAGGTACACTTAAACTTTCATCGCCGTTCAACAATAAGGAGCAAGTGATACATTAATAGAGTCCTTCGCAGATCTTAGCAATCGGAGAACATTTATGAGGGTTCACACATGTGATCCTCCGGGATTGAATGGAAACTCTGCCGGGTCAACATCAAAGGCCACCGGGTCACCTTAACTCCTTGGGGTTTACCTTAGTGTGTCTCAAACAATTCACAGTGGGGTGATGCTTTGGTGTACCTCAAACACCACCAACTAGGGTGTACTTTAACATTCGCGTTATCTCACTTGTGGGACTCCAATTGAAAACCTTTGTGAGAATTAAAGCGTGTTTTCACACTATTTGTTAACACACTCAAGTTCAAACTTTAAAGGGATTATTTCTAACCCATGTTTTATGTTTTCTTCTTATGGATTCTTGGAAGGAAAAGATCGGCAGACTCTTCACATGTCATACCAACAACAACATTAATTGAAGTTCTCTCAAAAGGCAACACAAAGTCGAATAATTCTTCCAAAGTCAAAGAATCTACAAAGTTTAAAGACTAAGAGAACTAATTAAAATTCAACGTTAAAGAACGTGTGAGCATGTTGGAGAAAGGCGTGGAACCCGGAACGGCGGACTGATAGATAAACAACATACTATCACTACCAAAAAAGAACAAAGATCAAAGAACAAAGAAAATGAAGGCGCCAAAGTGAAAAACTTCAAAGTAAACAAGATCCCTACCCGGGAGATTGTTGGAATCAAGAACTTCTTCTCACAAGAAAGAAGAATGTTAGAAGACGCCAAAGCAACTATTACATCGACCCAACGTTTTCACTCAATCATTAATCACCAACACTTAGGGGAATTGTTGAAATCACTCCTAAACTAGATTACAAGTGTTAGTAATTAATATGTAATAGTTAGCTTAATTAGGCTTTTATGTTAGTAATTATGGAAAGGCATGTAGAAAGCCCACAAGGGCCCAAGCCCAATAAGGAAAGGAAGGAACTAGTGTGTTGCCCTTTCCTTCCCTATAAATAGTCTTATAAACCTTCACTTGAAGGTTGGTTGTTCATTTTATCACATTTCCTACACTTAACCTTTCTCATATTATTTCGGTGTGTTTATTATGTTCAACCGATCACTCTCTTCTTATTTCTTCATATTGATGCTTGTGTTACAAAAATGGTGACCTAACGGTGGTATCATTCGCCAAATAGTTGGGTGAAACATGTGTTTGTTTTTGAAGTTTATTGTGTTCTACGATAAGTCTCGGTATTCAATCTTTCATACGCCTAAAAACTTATTTTCTTCACTTTAAAATTCAAGATTCTTGTACTTTCAAGGTTATTTGGTGATAAAGTTTAAGTTTTTGGCAAAAGTTTGAAACTTTCGTTATTTCTTTGTTTTTGAGCTTGGTTTTAATCGTGTGGTCTTTCCTACCATAAGGTGAAAACAAGTGTTGAATCATCAAGTCTCACACTTTTGTGTTATTTTGGTGATATTGAAGTTGTTTCATCATAAAATCGGTTTAGAAACACTTTGGGCGGAAGAACCGGTTTTGGCAAAGTTTTTGGTAAATCCTACCATAGCAAAACCCTAAGTTTACGAAAGTCCAAAAGGTTTGATCTTAGTTATTGGTTTTCTGTTTTCTTGCTTGGATAAGCCCGAAAACACCGACTTTGGATATCTTTACACCGGAATAAGTGTAAAGTTTTTGGGCAAAACCCAGTTTTACCCTAAGCTAAAACCACGGTAGCATACTACGCCTAAGCATTTTCACGATAAGCTTGACTTACGATAAGCAAATTTACGAAAGCATTCTACTACTAAGCTTTTGGATTACGATGCTAAGGTTTCCTTAACCCCACGCGTTAAGCTCTACTTCCGGCGTAAGTTGGTGTTTTAAGCAAGGTTGTCTCTTTGCCTAAGCTAGTTTTCTAGCATAAGTATACTTCATCAACAAAGTTTCATTCGACTACAAAGATCCATCATCAACACAAGTTTCAAGATGTCTCAACCACCATACTCTAGCCACTTTCCTCATATGTATCCTCAACAACAACAACAACAACCACTCCATCAACAACAACAATTTTATCAACATCTACAACAACAACAACTTCAACAACAATTTCCTCAAGGAGCAATTCAACGACAAATGATTCAACCACCCCCTAGTCTTCAAGTACAACCCTACACTAACTTTCAAAATCTACATCCATCTAGGAATACTATGAAGGAACCGTCTTGGTTTGCAAAGATGTGGAAGCTTTAAGTAGCCAACAATCCATTCATGAGGTGGATCACTGATAGACCTCCAATGCTCAGAAAACTATGATCAATGGGTGATAAGGTTCTTTAGGTTTCCGTGATCTAAAGGCCACATGGAAAGTTCTTAAAGAAGGTCATCCTTGAAGGTCCATTTCGGATGCCTACTATCATTTTCGGAGATCCCGCTAATCCACCAAGAGTTGATCTACCAACGCGTTTCGGTCTTAATGAACTAACGGTGATCAACCTTACACTTTGGCCGATGAAGGCAATGCAATATATCCTTTTGGGGTTTACCCAATCCGAACCAAGTGTTGATGCTCAAAAGGCCTAAAGCAAGTGGGAGCATATTCATCTTTTCATGGAAGGCAAGAACTCAATCAAGAAACATGGAATCCAAAATCTACTTGACTTATGAACACTTCATGATTGAACTAGGAGACATTAGAGTCATATCATCATCGATTCTGGACATCATCAATGACTTGGACAAACAAACATAATTATGCCAAGAATTGCCGCCAACACTAAGTTCCTAAGTAGTCTTGGTCCCGAAAAGTATGTTATTTTCATCCGCTGCAAAGAATCTTCATCATGCTATATACGGGTTGTTGTAATACTATTTGAAGCCCCACCAAAAGGAAGTTGACAAAGAAATGATCATCCATGGAGCCCCCGCCTCGCCACCTGATAATCAATCTTTAGCTTTGTGGGCTCAAACGTGTTATCCTCAATTCCTACTTTACAAACTTCATAAATCCTCCACAACCAACCGCAATAATTACACCATATGATCCGTCCAGCGCAATCTCAAGAAAGTCAATTGGTTCCATACAACAACAATGATCAAGCACTTTACAATTGAATATAATGAGGATACTTTGAAGCTTTCGATGCATTGCAACAAGGGTTTGTCATGATTGCTAGAGCCTTCGCCGATATTCAAACAAATCCAACAATCACATTCGCACCTCATCTAACACAAGGAATCATTCTTAACACATGGACGGTTGAAGTTCGTAATCGTGGTAATGTTCATCGGATGGGTGGTGGTCAAGGGTTTAATGCTATTGGAAGGAATAACATGGGTTCTCCACAACAACGAGCTCAAGTGGTTGATCGTGGAAATGCTCGAATGGGGTTAATGGTCTTCGTTGTTATAATCAGTAATGAGAAGGTTCATCCGCAAATGCTTACCAAAGCCGAGGACAAGAGGCGCCGCTTATCACAAAGAGGCTTTACTCGGCTCTTGGGATGAAGTTGGTGGAACTCTTACCAACAAGGAAGCGAGCTTCATGGCAAATCTGATTCGATGATGACATGGAGGACTTGCAGGCTAATGCAAAGCAAGGATGATAATGGCTAACATGCACGAACTCCACATGAGTGATACTGAGGCCCAGTGTATGACACCGACGGCTTGTCTCAGTAACGGATTAAACTATATTCATTACTTGATCGATATCTCCGCCAACATTGGCATCCGCGAGGCTCAGAGTGTTCAACATGAGCCGTCTACATCTCATTCATATGATAATCAAATAGATCCCGTAGTTATATTTGACGATCAAGATGACCTTATGGTTACTCATGATAATCAAGTTGACTCCGTGGTTATACTTGAGGATCTGAACAATGATCATGTTGAGACTCACGTTGAACAAGCTGAACTTTCGTCTAATCCAGATCTTGAGCTCATGACCTTACTTAAAGACCAAGAATCTTGAATGGAATTGTGCAAAAACATCAATAAGCAATTAAAAGACAAAATGCTTTCACGACTAAGGATAATGAATACTTAAAATTTCAACTCAACATTTTTCAAACACGAGAAAAACATGAAAAAGGTTTTGAAGTCGCTTTTGCTAAATCTCACCAAAATGAAAAATCATTGGAACAACAGATAGGTGATCTAGTTGCATCTAAGAATGCTTTGTTGTCTCAAATAGAACAACTGAAATATGATCATAAACAACAACTTAACGCTCTCACTTTGGAAACTCAAAAAGCCAAGTCGAGTTGTTAACTTGTCAAAAACAGTTACTGAGTACAAAAAGCATTCAATAAACGAATAGATGACTATCTTGAAGAAATTGTCGACTTACAAAACAAAATCAAAGAGTTTGAAATGTTGTTTATAAACATGGTAAGTCAATCACAACTATTCAAAAGTTTACTTTTAAACCAAATCCAAATGGATATGGACCGAATCTTGCGATTACAAACCAAAGTTTTCAAATAGAGCATTCAAACCAAATCCTCAAGTTTATAGTGCGGAACATAAATTGATGATTCCATCATGAGTGTTGTTGAATATAATCGCATGGAGGAATTAGATGCGTAAGACGCGAGTCGGTCAAAATTAGAAAATGTTGTTTATAACAAACCATTTAACTATTCAAAATCCGTAACTTTCATCGCACAAAGTGATAATCCTAACACACCTTGATCGCGCTATTTCGAGTCTTCTAATGTTGGTCCTCAACCCAATACGACAAATTAATGGTCCTTTACATCGTCACTGAAGTGAAAAACATTATCCGAACAATGTAAAATTCTTAAATATTTTGAAACATTCCTTTCGGACATCAAAGTTTTGGAACGTGAAATTGAATTTCATTCTGAAATAAAAGTTGAACATTTTCAATCGCCTCTCGCGCGAGAACAAAGAGATATTTTTCAGAAAAGAATTTTACCCCATGTCCGAAATTTGAAAATGTGTGCAATATATTGGGAACGGGATTTTCACAAGGAGCTTGGACTTATGAAAAGAGTTTTCGAACAAACAGAAACATCGATTTCAAATACCAAACGGAAAAAGAAAATGTTAAGAAAAGATGTTGATCAACTCTTGGAAGATGTTATATGTCTTTGATATCAATAATGTTGTGTTATTACATCTGCATATGCATTTGATTATATCTCTGCTTGATTACGTTGATTAATTGAAATTGTTGAGAATCGACATCGTGTCACAAATCAAGTCTTTAAAATTTGAAAATGAGCTATTGTTAAACGAGCTTTCAAATGCAAAACGTAAATCGTCTTCAATGGTGTCAAAAAGATTGTCAAAATCGAGAACTCGCTTTTAAAACAAAATCAATCAGTTGCACAAAACTCTTAATCCAAAACTTGAGCAATTCGATGATGAAAACGCGTCTTCAAAGTGTCAAGTTTCAAAATATGAACAAGAAATTGCCAAAGTCAAAACTGAATATGGTGTCATATTTGATTTGCTCAAAAAGACTCGTCATGAAGCATCACAAGAACTTGATCACCATCTTGCATATACTAAAGAAGTCAAAAACGTTTATGGAAACATTCGTTCTCAAAATCAAGATTTGTTACACACTATCCATGACTTAAATGCAGAGTTGGTAAAACTTAAGCAAGATAGGGATAGTAACAAAGAAGAATCGCTACTCAGATAGATTCAAATTGACTCTAGAACATCTAGTAACAAACCACAAGAAACTAATGTGTTTCCTCTCTTGAAAGCAGAATAGTTGCCTTTTTCCCGCCCACGCGCACTTCACAAAGCTAGGAGCAATACAAGGAAGAATAGGAAGTTGCGACGAAGAAAAGAACAATAAAGACCTCAAGTAGAACAACACCTTAGGACTTTGAATAAAACTCATGTTACTCCCACTTTATATATTCGTCGACAAATGTAATGGAAAAAGTGATGTAACGAATGCTATATCTTTAAGTACTTTAAAAGTTTTGTTTGAAGCTTTACATTTTGGGTTCCCAAAAGCATGTTTTCTCGGTTGTCATGATAAATGTGTTGCTAAGGCTATCTTATCTCGTAAAGCGAATAATAGAAATCGTAATTCTAGGCCCACTAATTCTTCTAAGTCTTCAGGTAAACTACCCTTCTAGTGTTCGGCTATGATCATTGATGTACCATAGAATCCCTTCACCTCCTAGGAAGAAATTATCACCTAGTGCATTTACTAAGACCAAAGCTAAGACTAGTTGGAGATGGCGAAATGGTTACATAATACACTTGGCTTTACTTGGATACCTAAAATCATAGACATGTGTGTTTCAACTAAAGCGCATCGAACCCTCTAACTCTTCGGGTTCCACATCTACTTCTATTCCATCTCGTAAATGCCCGTGTTTAATGCGGGTGTGCGGATTGTTGATAGCGGATGTTCCCGACACATGCGAGGCAATCTCAAATGTTATCAAACTTTGTTTCAAAGTTCATTGGCACTGTCGAGGTTCGAATGATTGCCTGCGACTATCATGGGCTACGAAGATTACATCAATGGTTACATCGAAATTAGCGGGGTTTATTATGTGGAAGGTCTGGTCACAATCTCTTCTCGCTTGGTCAATTTTGTGATGGATATTTGGAAGTCGCTTTCGGGAGAAAACTTGTTTCATTAGTGATCTACAAGGAAATGATCTTATATGTCGGTACTCGCACATCTAGTCTTTATACAATCTCAATGCAAGACATGATTGCTTCATCTCCCATCCGTCTACTCTCAAAGGCAACATCTACAAAACTCCACGGCTATAGCACCGTCGACTTTCTCACTTAAACTTTCAAACCATAACCAATCTTGCTCGTTACAAACTTATTGAAGGTCTCCCAAGATTTCGTTATTCTAAAGATCACCTATGCTCGACCAGAACAAGGAAAAGCACTCGTGCTCACTTTCCTTCAAAGGTGGAACACGACTCACAAAGATGTGTCATCATCTTCACATGGATTTGTGTGCCCGATCGCGCGTCGCGAGACAATTAACGGCAAACGCTACATCTTGGTAATTGTGGATGACTATTCAAGATGGACATGGGTTTATTTTCTTCAAGTAAAGATCAAGCTCCACGAGATGATCATCACCTTTCTCATGAAAATTCAAGTTCGACTCCAGAACACAACAGACAAATCGAGCATGCATAAAGGAACTGAATTTGTGAATCAAACTCTTCTTGCATTTTATGAGAAAGTGGAATTGAGCATCAAACATCAATTGCACGTACACGAGTAACAAAACGAAGTTGTTGAAAGACGAAAGCAATGCGTTAGTGGTGGGCTGCAAGAACGATGTTAATAAATGCAAAACTTCCAGTTACTTGTGGGATGACCGTCGTGTCAACTACATGCTACACTCGTAATCGTTCAATGATTACAAACACAACAAAACACCTTATGAGCTTATCCAACTGGTGACCGAATCTCAAACACTTTCATGTATTTGGATCCTTTGTTACCCGAATAATGCTCGTGATGACTTTGGTAAGCTCAAAGCAAAAGTCGACATTGGAGTCTTTGTTGGATATTGTGAAAAACTCTAAGGGTTACGGATCGGAATCATCGTATAAGGAGATTATGGAAATGATTCATGCAAATTTCGATGAGCTTCGTAAATGGCTTCTAAGCAAAAGCGACTTGGAACCCGGACATAACCGTCTAAACTTACCCCTAAACCCCATCATCATTTGACCAAGTTAACAACTTACTCGGCGTCAAATGGAACAAACTATTTGCTCCTCTTTAGTGATGATATTGATGAACGTGCTCGGATATATCAAATGTTTCCGCTGCTCAACACGATAATAATCCAATACCTTATACACCGCCACAACAACTAATGTTGAGGAAGCACCACCAATTGATTCTACAACAGCCAGAACAAACCGCATCCAATGACGCCGAATCACGGGATGATCTTCTCGAACAAATGAAGTACCCCACCGCAGATTATGATCCAAATGCGTTCTTCAACCCTTTTGCATGCAATGCTTGCCACTTCGATGTTGCGGAATCATCTACAAGTCATTTGAATCCTCCAAATTTGCGAGAATGTATATCAACATCAACCCTCCACACATCGTTGGACTAAAGACCATCCTCTTGTGAACATCATTGGAACCCGAATCAACCGATCATATTACTGAACAACGCCAGACTTACGGTGAACATTGCATTTATGCACTCACCGCCTGCCAAGTCGAACCCAAAATATTAAGGAAGCCATGACATATGACAACGGATTAAATCCATGCAAGAAGAACTAAATCGGTTTAAACGTCTTGAAGTATAGGAATTGGTTGAAAACCAACCTGGGTCTATGTTATTGGTCTCAAATGGATTTGGAAAAACAAGCTGAATCTGTCAAGGTACGTTATCGAGAAACAAGTCACGTCCGTGGCAAAGGGTTATCGACAAGAAGAAGGATTGATTACGAGGAATCATTCGCACGGTTGCTAGACTTGAGGTCGTTCGGATATTTACGGCATTTGCGGCTCACATGAACATCACGGTCTTCGGATGGACATCAAAACCGCTTTTCTAAATGGAAAACCGAAGAAGCGGTCTATGTTAGTCACCAAAAGATTTGTTGATCCGAGTTCCCTACCACGTCGCTAAACCGAACAAGGCTCACTACGTCTCAAACAAGCCCTCGGGCGTGGTATGATAAGTTATCATCCTTCCTCATTGCCAATAATTTCATTAAAGGTTCGGTCGATCCAACACTTTTCATACAATATCACGGGGAACACATTTTAATCGTTCAAATTTATGTGGATGACATCATTTTTGGGTCAACACATCTAAAGTACTCAAACGCTTTTTCAAAACTTATGAAAAAACATTTTGAAATGTCCATGATGGGTGAACTTACGTTCTTTCTAGGACTGCAAGTTAATCAATCACCCCGTTGTATTTTCTTGAGTCAGTCCAAATATGCTCTTGAAATTTTAAACAAACATGGAATGCAAAGTTGTGAAACTTATGCCACACCAATGGCACACACCAAGAAACCTGACGATGATTTGCATGGAAATTGGGTGACCCTACCAAATACAAGTATCATTGGGTCTCTCATGTATCTAATGCCAATAGACCCGACATTGTCTTTGTTGTTTATCTTTGCTCTCATTATCGATCAAGACCAACTGAAACTCACCTCTCTACGAGGCTAAAGAATCCTCCGATACATATTAAGGAACCATTAATTTGGGACTACGGTATCCGAAGGATCTCGGTTTTTAACTAATAGCTTTTTCGATCTTGATCACGCAGGTTGCTTAGATTCTCGGAAAAGTACTTCGGAGCTCTACAATTTCTTGGTGATAAACGGTGTCATGGCAATCCAAGAAGCGTGATTGTACATCTCGCTCCTCAACCCAAGGCAATATGTAGCCATGTCCGCGTTGTGCTCAAGTCATCTCGATGAGAACACAACTCAAACACTATGGTTACGCTTTGACATAATCCCAATGTCTTGCGACAATCGAAGTGCTATTGCGATCTCGCAACTCTGTTTCAACATTCAAAATCAAAGCACATCGATCTTGATATCATTTCATCAAGGAGCATGTGGAAAAGGGTATCGTTGAATTATATTTTGTGGGTACCGAATACCAATTGGCGAACCTCTCACCAAAGCCTTAGCTCCCGCTAGGTTTCTTGAGTTATGAAAACTTATGAAAACCATTACTCTAACATAGGATGCAATTGATTGCCATCTCGTAAAAGAAATTATACAAACATGTTAGGATGAGGATGATATATATCAAGAACCGGAAAAGATGGTACCATCGACCTTATTATTAGATGATCAGGACTCATCTAAGTCAATACCACAATGATGAATTCGAGGATGAAGACCTGTAGCCGGAAACCTTCAAGAGAAGGTAACACACATGCAAATATAGTAGATTAACGCATTATAAAATAACTGCAAAGAAATCAAAATGAAACAAAAAAAATCCATCAATTCATAGAACATGAACCTTGAAAGAATTAAAAGTTCAAAAACAGTTATATTAGGATTTTAAAGTTTCAATTTAATCTTCCTAAGATTTTCATTTTTTAAGTGATCAAAACGAAAATGACAAACATCATCGAAAATCAAAACAGACAATAAGAAAAATTCATTGCAAATGGATTTAAAAGAAAACCCTAAAATTGAATAATTCAATTTACCTTTGTTATGGACAGCCAAATCGTGATAGGACGTTTTTAAATCCAATCACTATCGTTAAAACTGAGTTATTTAGGTGGCGATGGTATAGACTATAGATGAGAAGATCCGACATTTTGAAAATCACAAGACCATATCCAAAAGTAAACGACCTAAACATGGTATAGATTTTTAAGAGGAGCGTAATTTGGGGATTGTTTAGGAAATGCGTGTGAAAGGGGAGTCAGTTACAAATTTTTTGACTGATATTGATGAGGAGACGCAGGTTAGTATGTTAAGTGTTAAGATGGAAGTTGGGAATATTGCAGAAAGAATACGTCTTTGGAAAGAAGAGTTTGTAGCATAAAATGTAGATTGCCCAACTGATTGAGGCGCTTGTATGTGGAGGTCTAAACCCGGGTTCGAATCTTGCAAATTACTATTTTTTTGAACATAAAGCTGGATCTTGTGCCTAGTCACCATTTCCACCTCATCAAATGATGCGCCATGTCAACATAAAAGTGCCTAGTCAGCATTAGTGACGTGTCATATGTAGTCCCATATATATGTATAGATATATCCGACAATAATACGTTCATTTGTTCAAAATACTCATTTTTATAAAGTTACGATGGGATTATAAGTTTTTCTAAACTTTTTCCGAATTTACACTTTTTACCCTCAAGTTACAAAAAGTACGAGCTTAGCCCCTCAAGTTTGAGAAGTTTACAATTTCTATCCGGAATATATTTTATATCAAAACTTTCAGAAATGACATTTTTAATCCTTATGTAAAAGTGATTTTACATTAACAGCCTTCTAAGTTCAATTTTTACGCTTAAAGCCTTCATTTTTCTAACTTGACACTTTTAACCCAAAACTTATTTATAACTAGTTTCGGTTAATTACACAACTGGTCCTTGTGGTTTTCCTGCGTGAACATGTACGTATACTTTACCCTTATACTTTTGTAAAATGACATTTACAGTCCCTAGACTTTTCATATATAATACTTTTCGTATAGATACTCCCCTTTACATTTGAAAAGGTGACCATTTTGACCCTAGGACTCGTATATTTGCAAAACTAGTCCGGAAGTCATTTTATTTACACAAAATCTTTGTAAAACAAGTATAACTTATTTCCAACTCCTTTTTAGTGCTTAATAGCTTACTATTAACTTATTGGGCCGGGCTAAACTCTTATTGGACTTCGTTTGGGCTTTATGGGCTTAGTAGTTGGGCTTTAGGCCCGTTAGTGTTTACATGAGTTTAACAAAGGGTACGAGTGTTTGAGTCGAGTTCTTAAGTGTTTTAGGCTAGCATTTTCGTGTGTTTAGGTGTCTAGTTGAGTCATAACATGCATAATCATATAGGTTGGGTTATGAAATGGTGCGTATAACATGTACTACGTGTGATATTTCAAGTGTAAACAAGAAAACGAATGGAAATGGGTTGGAAATAACTTACAATCACTCGTTATGAGTGGTGATGATTTCGAAGGAAAGTGAATTAATGTGAAGTACGTGACCAAAAGAACTCCCTTGTTCTCCTTATACCAATAATGAATTACCCAAAGTCTTCCTAGCTTTCTTCTATATGATTTCCTTTTCTTACTTCCTATAGTTCTCGAACTAAATTCCACAGAACGGATTTCAGTAGAATAATGGTGTGAGTGAGTTTGAATGTGAGTTACTTTGTGAGATTTCTCTAAGTGATTGGAAGTTGCTTATAAGGAGAATGGTAGGCATGGTCTTGTGATTATAATATTCATAGTATCTCTTGTCCCCAAGTAAAGTTAGATGAGTCTTTGTTTGGTCTTGAAAACATGGGTGTGTGTGACGGTTTCTATGGCATGCCTTGGCTTGTCAAATCGAGTTGGAGCAAGGGACATATAGACCATTGGTTAAAGATGTCAAACTAGGTCAAAGCATGTTTAGGGTGATCTTAGGGTATTTTTATATTTGCTTAGGGTGGTTTGAGTTTGTTTTGTGTCCCCTTTGTCTACACCTTTACACGCCAACTAGGAGGATCCAAGAATGAATACTTAGTTTTTGGTTTGGTTTTCTAGTTGATGTTGTTTTCTCCCTTTGCTCGATCGGTTAGGAGCTCACAAGAGCAATACATCTTAAATCTTACAAGTCTTACAAATCTTGGGTGTTGGGCTCGATACTTAGGCCCGAAATAAACATTTAAGGGTGCGTGGGCTTTGAGGGGGGATAGTGGACGAGGCCCAAAGAAACAATAAAATGAGTTGGGCTCTTGTTGGTTCGTGTACTATGGCTAGGCCCAAAGTGATTATTAAGGTTGTTGGGCTTATTTGTTGGGTCGTGTACTAAAGTGAAGCCCAAAGGAAAATATCAAGTGTGTTGGGCTTGAGTTTATGAGGCCCATTGACAAGTTGGGTTGGGTCACGAGGTGGTATAAAGTCCAATGAGTTCCAAGGCCCATTATGAATTTTAATATATTTTTGTTATAATTAAATTCGTATTTTTACAAATTTTTACGTATTCGTTACGTATTTTAAGGTTATCGGGATCGTGGGAATTTTGTTCGATCATCACGGTAAATTTATGAGCGCTGTCGCGTTGATCATGAAAATGCTAAATGATATGCAAAATGTGATGTTTGGAAAATTTTCATGATGATATAAATCGTGCTTAATTTCTGATTAAAGCTTTAAGTACATTGAAATTTTCTGGGAGCTTACAGAAGGCGAGTTCTAACAAACCTTTTGAACGACATAATCATCTACCTAAGATGATTGGTGTTAAGGATAGTTTGTTGAAAATACATACTCTAAATAAGGTAGATATATGTCCATACTATTATGACAAGTAATGCCATAAAGTAGACTTGATGGAAGTTATTCTAAAAAAATAAGAATGAGAATGATATGCACCTAGATGCGAATGGAAATGACTTCATACCATGGGAATTTGTTGGATTTGACCTTTGAGAAAAGGCGTGCCAAAATGTTTTAGATTAATATATCGTTTGCACTGATAATGAGATGCATGATATATTTCAAAGGAGAAAATGGATATGCATGTGATCCTAGTGTGGATGAATATCTCTAATGGTGTCGAGAGAATGAAGTTATAGAGTTCTAGTTTTGAATGATCCTAGTTGTGTGTTAGAGATAATTTGGTGCATAAAGGATTTTGTGTGATTGTATAGTTATACACTTTATGTATAATAAATGTGAGAATTGAATGTTTTTGAACTAACTATCACTATCAATAATGAGATATAGTTGTAAGGTTTGAGTGTAATGATCGGATTGAGTGTTCTTAAACTCACTATCACTGTCAAGAGTAAAGTGTAGCTATGAGGTTTGAGTGGGATTTATATAAGGATTGAAGATTCTGAAACCAAATATCACTGTCAAGAGTGAATTTTAGTTATAAGGTTTGATATGAAGGTTGAGGGTGCTTGTATAAAATAAATAGCTAGGTGATCACATAGAGTTGAGGTTATGAAGCTAAAACCAATTGTACTTTTGTGAAAGGGATTTTCCTATGTAGCGAATACTTAAGAAGTGAATATTTTAGTGAAGGATTCTAGGAAATAAGAACCACATTTGTGTGTTCTTGAGAGTGTTTGGTGAAAGATTATTTGTGTATGAATGTGTTTTAGCTCCCCTTTAATTGTTGCCATCTGAACAAGATGTTTTGAGAAACGAATCAAAAATGAAAAGGAAACTAAACGTTGATGGAAGCGATGAGCTTAGTAGCGTTATGACGAATGATGGTTAGCATACAGTGAGCTTCACCGTTGAAGTCACTTTGCTCTTCTCGATCATTGTGATCATTCATAGAACAATCATATGATGAGGCATGTGATTTCCTCGAATGAGGTAGAGATGAGATTGGTGTGATGGGATATTGACCAACTATGTAGTGGTAGAGGCGAGTGAACTCATATTGGTAACATGTCGCTTTTTGGCTTATATTGTAAACATTTCTGTTAGGTCCCTTCCTCATAAACAATTGGATGGGTGTAGCAGACTTTGCAAGATATGAATGCAAGGCGAAACTAGAAATTGTTGCATTAGTTCAAGAGTATGTAAACATTATGTTTGAAGATGCAAAGAAACCAGAAATTGTTGCATTAGTGTGAAAATGCGAAGAAAGCAAGTATCTTTACAACTTTTTTTCTACATGATAACTCTTTGTAAATGCTTATAGAATACACTTTGACATTAAAGTTGTTCGCGACTTTGTATTGCTCTGAAAGTATAATTACAAATTCATTGGTTTTACTTAAGTCATGCTAAAAATTGATTTGTGTCTAGATTGCTAACTTGATCAAATATGTTAAATGTGTTAGCTATTGGGTAAAAATTAAAAACTATTAAGGCGTTACACATTAATTGGTTGTGTTGCAGTTGCTACTTCATAAAAAGAGTTAAATACACGGTTGGTCCATAATCTTGTACATACGCATCACTATGGGACAAACTTTGCCTTTTTCATCGTGGGGAGTCCAAAACAAGGTTTTTATAGTCTAAATGAGTCCCTTGACCCATTTCCGTTAGTCAACGTCTGTTATCTTTTGCCAAATCCCTTAAATGACTATTTTGCCCCATATATAATATGCTTCTCTTTCATTTTACCCTAGCAACCATACACACACTTTCACTCACCCACCTCTCTTCCACTTCCAGCCGCCATCACCACCCTCGCCGACCGCCACCATTGGTCACCACAGCCGCCGCCTACATCAAGAGATCGAGAAGACCAAGGGTTGTTTGATTCAGGCAAGTCCGTTTTTGCACTATTTTATTTTCGTGCATCATGGTTGTTTGATCAGTAACGATGCTAAAAAAACTAGCCAAATTTTAGTTTGTTGCAATGTGTCATTAGAAAGTTAATTATCCTTCTTTGGTTGCAACTTCAAGTCATATGATTCTTTGATAACCAGTGACGAGTGTGTTCTATTTCTCAGGTCAATACATTGCAGGCTACTTTTCACCAATGGGAGCACATCCCTATAGCCAGCGGTGAACAAACCCGGCTCACAAAAGAATTCCTTACCATTTGTGACAACAATGAATGGCAGGTATGCATCCCAAACACTATAAACTGAATCCAATTTTTTTGTTCTCAGAAAGATCGATACTTGTGTTACGAATATACTGCTTTGGCTTGATAGGAAGGTGGATGAATTGGAGAAGGCTTATTTCAGAGTGTGCCTAGAGATCACGCTTATACGGAATCGATCAAGCGAGCTTGAAAGAAGTGTTAAATGGACAAGAACTACTCGGACTCAATTAACACATGTTTAGACAATGAATCAAGCGATACTTAAGTCATCTTTTGATGATTCGATACAAAAAAGTACAATAACTAAAATGTGACACATGAAAAAGTATGTTGGTATTTTAAGTAAAAACCAATCCCTTTATCCTTTTTTTTCCGGGCTTATTTTGATGCAACCATATTGGGTGTCTTGTTATTGAACCAAGTGAGCAATGTTAAGAAGACCGTGATCGAACAGGCTCTTCTTCGCTCGATGGGATGCGTCAGAACTAATGAAGCTACCAAGCCCTCATCACACGGGTAAGGCCGTGATTCACGTTGCTAAAGATAACGATGATTTCATCTCTTCATAATCGGACCGACATATGCTTCGATTAGGTAGCATTAATATTATCTCTTCCTCTTTAATTCCACACTCTTTTCTTTGGGCGCAATTGAAGAATTTGAGTGTCAATTGCTACTTCTAGGTGACAAGATGAAGAGTTGGATGAGTGAGTGAAAGTGTTGAGAGGATTGGATCTATTGGGCTTACCATACGATGAACTTCGTGCATGTGTACTACTATCTATATTGAAAGTCATTCGGTTATTCTCTTTTCGGATTAACCATTTATTCAAGTAACTCCAATATATATATTAAATGATGATATTGTTTCACGAGAAACTTTTAGATGAATTGAGTACAGAGATGGATAGTACAACCAATCGTCTTGATTTTGTTCAAAGTTAGTCTCTTGGCCTTCTTATATCAACAGAGTGGACACTAGAGGTGTCAAGTTTGACCCATATATGCTTATGAGGATTTGATTTAGATCATGTTTCGATTGAGCGAGTCAAATAGTTGCGTTAAAGAAACATAAAATAGTCAAATGGATCAAAATTTGTTTAAAGTATAATTCAAAATGCAAAAAATACTCCTTAAATTTATCTTTTTAAAAGAAAACTAGAAATACTAAATTTCTTGTTTTTATATTTACGCATCAACAATTTTAGTTTATATTTCCGCTTTGTTTTTTGCTTTATCACTTATTGTAACAACTAGTATGGAGGAAAAGTTTTAGCTTTACATTTTTCCAAGACGTTATATGTCCCATATTAACTCTGTCATGATTGTGCATAATTGTAAGGAACATGTCCGCCTCCGGATAAACACTTCCATCAACATCAATGACACGAATCTTTTAATGTGGTGAAATATTTAGTGATGTAGCGAATTTGTTCTTTTGATTAAGAGCATGAACATAATTGCATTGTATCATTTGTGTATGCTTCAAGTAATATGATTCTCTATTGGAGTATTTAAAATTCTCTGAGATGAAATATATGATTAGTTTAGGTTAAATGGATCAAACGTTAGGTGTTGGTTGCCGCATCTATGGATCATCCCAAATATTTTGTTGGTTTTCATATTGTGTGTGGATATGAAGATGAAGAATTAAGATTGGTGTTTGATTTAGTTTTTTTTTTTCCTTTTTTTTTTTGGAGTGTATGGATGAGATTTGAGAATGGTTTTGGTGTTAATTTTAGAGAGAGAAGCAGAAATTTAGAGAGAGAAGCAGAGAAAGAGATAACATGAGGGTGGTGGTAGTGATGGTATAACTTTTTTATTAAGTGCACCGTTCGTCCCTAAGGTTGTACCACCAAAATAATCAATCAAAGCGATAAAATGACCATTTGCCCTCATGTGCAAGGACATGGCAAAAGATAATGACGTTGACTAACGGAAAATGGGTCAAAGGATTGATTTAGACTATAAAACCTTGATTTGGACTACCCACGAAGAAAAAGGCAAGGTTTGTCGAGGATGATGCGTGTGTACAAGATTAGGACGAGCGGTGTATGGTTTTCGCAAAGACGCACGGTTAACCTACTTGTTAATTATGTGTCTTGAATTGATGTGTTTGTGCATTAAATTGTTATAAAGTGTGCATTCTAACTTGTAATATTTTATATGCTATATAGATTGTGTTTGTGATGGTTGTACTTTATGTTTATTTTTTGTATTGTGAATTTTAAGTAATCTATATGCATTTAATGCCCTAAAATGTCTTTGTACTTTATAAGATCTTCTCCGTCTCAAAATTTAAGTCATTCGACTTTTTGAATCATTTATTTGTAAAATATTTTTTTTTGTAGATATATAATATTTGATGCAAAATATATGAATGGATTTTGTTTTAAATGTATTTTCCATTGGTATAATTTTCATCAAGTATAATATAATACAAACAAAAATATTTTAGGTCAAATTTTAATTTAAAGAAATCAAAACGGACTTGTATTTTGGGACGGAGGGAGTAGTATGATAATTTTTGCGTAACCAACTATTTTTAGTTTTATGTATGTAACATACTTTTGAATTCGTTCTTTTTGTTGTATTATGTAACTTATACTATTTTACCTTTTAGTTTATACACTCTTGTTTAACCGAAGATGATTAGATTAGTCAAATAATACATGCAACTGGTCACACGATATGTCAAAAGGATGAAATTCAAAAGTGTGCTTTATAGATCTTGAAAAAAGAAATAGATCACCCAAAACTTTAGAAGGTACCAAGCAAACCACATTTTCGTGAAATTAACACTAGAAACAACTGCTTCTTAGTTAACACCAACCAGTAGTTGATCTAGTTGTGTTTTAGGTAAAAATGATATCAAACGACAGATTGAATCTTGTCTACATTCGTGAGTCCTTTTTTGCCATTTCATCTTGGTATATTCTTAAAGTATGAAAATCACGGGTTTAATATTAGGACACACAATTTCAAACAAGACATCAGTTTTTATAACTTAACTGCAAACTTCAGATATAACTTTGATTCAATGAACCCATTACTAAGCAAGTTATCTTGATGACTGATCATAACCGTTCTTAAAAAGTCTACCATGTCTTTCAAAACCAGAAAATAACATATATCCAAGTTCAAAAGGTAATAATCTTGGACACAAGATTCATAAGTTTTTTCTGGAATACACAAAATAGAAAATACGTAGTAATACCATATCCATCCTATCTGATCAGTAATGTTTCTTTTTACCTTTGCTCTTCTTACTCTTCTTCCCCTTGTTTCCTTTCCCTTTCTCGTTGTTACCATCCTGAGTGTTCTCACATTCGCTTTGATTTTCTAACACCAATGAAGCTTCATCACCTGTTTCTTCAACCTTTGTTACCTGGCTCGTGACATGATGGTTCAAGAAATCATCTATCTGTCTGAAGAATTGATCTACATAATGCCTTACGTTTTGCAGCTCATCCACACACATTCTCACATTCTTCCATACAATTTTATGATTATCTGCAACAACTTGCGCCTTGATGATAAAATTGCATGATTATTCTCAACAAATCTCAAATCCTTGACAGTTGAAGAATTCAATAAACGTGAATAGTCGTCTTCTGGTACCCTGAAAAGATCAGAACAAGAAAAAGAATCTCAATCTGATTCCAGTTTGAAGATTAAAACTACTAGAAAATTTACAATATTGCAAGTCTCACCTTGTGTCAAACATAAAGAAAGAAACTTCAGACCCTCATTCACATGAAATACAAATTTTCAAAATTTATAAATTTGTATGAAGTACAAGAACTTTGAGCCGCAACAGCAAGAAGGAATGTGGCCCTACTTATATCGAGTTCATTCTGGCAAGAAAACAGATAAATGAAAAGGCATCAAACTTATAGTAATGACGATATGATTAACAGAAATCATTCAACACAAACATAATGATGTACATTACCATAATCCTAGTTGCAGCAGGTAACTTGTTCGGTGCCACTCCCTTCTTCTCATTAATAAGCTCAGATATTTCTTCTATAACTTTCCAATTCATTCGCAGTTCCACACAATTTATATTCATGACAGTATCTGGTAATGTTTCTGAAGACGATCCCTCAGGAATTGCACCAGCATTAACAGTACTTGAAGAAGTGGAGGCATTATGTGTATTTGTCCTTGGAAACAGTACACTCATTATCTCCTCTTTAGATTTTCTAAGGTCGACAAATATAGCACAAGGAGCATTGATTTTAGGACTACCGTCTTCCGAACTTATAATCAGCAAAGGATCATCTATGCTAGAAAACGCTTCTGCAACAACTTCTGGATCCAAGTTCAGTTCTGCATTCTTACTCTTCCTTAAAAGACAAGATACAAACTTCTTTGGAAGAAAATAAGCATAATTGCCGTAACCTGACAGATGCCGAAGTAGCCAATGAGAATACTCTGGTAATTTCAGACATATTAGGGACAATATCATAACCATCTTTAATACTAAAAGCGGATAATAAGAGGCATCAATCTTTGATCTATGAATCATTAGTATACCAAATTCACTAGAGGAGAGAATATCCTCGATTCTTTTAATCAAAACACTTAGATTCAAAGAAGACTGTCCAACAGATGAACTTGAAGCAGACTGAATATGTGTAAACGATCCAACAAAAGAAGATCTTGTTGTGCAAGATTTTCGTGAAGAGAAAGATTGCATTAAAAGAAGACAGTCCAATAGATACCCGAAAAAGTGAAGTGATAGGAAACTGGAGTTTGTTCCAAAGCTATGTTCTAAAGCATGTTGAAGTGCTCGAGCAACAAAAACATCTCTCAGCCCACGATCCCTAAATTTCTCAACAAATGATTTCCATCGATCCTTACTTTTTAGCTTATTAATGAGATTTTTGTAAACAGCTACTGATACTCTTGAACATAGACATATTATAATCAACCTCTCCAGAGCCTTGATGTCAACCGTTTGAAGAATAATCTCCTCAAGTAAGTTCACAGAAAGATCAGTCTCCCTTAGGGAAACCAAGTCTTCGTCGACTGATTTCCGCCAGTCTAACGGAAACACAATATCAAGGTAACTTAATGAAACTCCAAGGAAATACTGCAATCTCTTTTTATAAGGATTTGTGAGGTTGTGACACTGAAAGTCTAAAAGAAACTTGGAGACCTCAAAAATGTGTAGGAGAGATGTGCTTTGGTGAAACGCAGAACCGTTTGACTTTGACCTACGCAGAGCGTCAAGAGTTTCGAGTACCTTTATACCCACAGAAAGTAATTCGGACAGCCAATAAGACCGAATAGAAGACACCATCTCCCTGCCATCAAAATGTATACGCTTCTCGTTCCTCTGAAGACCCTTGTTACAAGTGTTTCTTATCCAATCGGCATCCTTATTGAGTGACAAGTACAACGTTTTTCCTTTTAGAAATTGTTTCCTTACCCCAAAATAATATAAACAAAAATCAGCATGCCCCGAGGATTTAAATGGTTCGTCATTTTCCAGACTTTCAATACTTCTTAAAATATCCAAAATATGCTTCTTCCACAGATTCCAATAAAAAATAAGAGTTCTAACAGAAACTCGGTTCTGAAACACCTTGTCTTCACAGAACTTATCTATATCCACCGGTAATTTATCCTCCCAATCATAATTTGAGGAATTCATTTGAAGATGCTTATCTAAAATTTTCCTAATCAACAAGATTTCACCCCTTAGACTCCTATAGTTCCGAGAAACGCACAAATCTTCCTTCAGCTCAGGCAAACTATTGTGCTGATCAGAGAGTACTTTAAGCTCGCTGCAAACAAAATTATACATAACACCCGAATCGCTTTTTGCAAGCAACTTCACTTTATTACAGAGTTCTTCCTTTTGAGCAAACTGCTTGAGTGGCCAACTTATGTTTCCGTCTCCCCATAACGAGCTAATAAACACATACCAAAGTAACAAAATAGCAGCCTCCTTGAATTTTCCAGTCATCTCTAGAAGATCAGCCTCTTTTAGAAGAGCGCCTGATGACCTTGCCAACTCAGCATCTTCAAGAAAATGACCCGATTCTTCTTTCAACAACAAAAGTTCATGGTAATCAAGAGCACAATTCTCCAAAAATTCTTGCTCAACTTCTTCTAACTCTTTACTTTTGAAACTAAGATGTTCTTCTAATTCTTTATCAAAAAGTTTCTCACTTTTGCAAACTGGCAGACAATTGGAGAACTGATTTCTTTTGACGTAGGCTTCTGCGGCTTCACTATAACACCCAGCTAGAGTGAAACACTCCGCTGCTGCATCAAACTTTCCACACTTATGCATATAGACTTTTCCTACACAAACAAACCAGAGCAAATTAGAGGTAGCGAGATGGATGAGTTTTGGGTCACGTTTCAAAAATAAGCCCGTGCCAACCCACTAACACTTGTTTTCTATTTGTTTATTAATCATTAGTTATTTTAAATTAAATTAATGTTTCTGAGATTATAAACTGTTTTGAGCCACTTGACCCGTTCCCCCTTTGGCTGACAGGCACTTATGAATAGAAAAAGGACTTACCAGCTCTTTCATACTCCCCCAAATCACAATAACATGATGCAGCAGAATCAAGTTTTCCAATAGACTCGAACAAACCAGCTGCTTCTCTAAGATAACCAATATAAGATTCAGGATGTGTTCCCCGTATTTGATCAGCCGATGCCCTTAGACCACAAGCCTTCGCCAACTTCAACCACATCCGTCTCCTGCTCTTTCAAAACAGAATGTTGCCATCCCAAAATTTTTCTCATAAAAAGCTGAAAACCATATAAACATCATGAAAGTGTGTCAAATAAGATACTCAAATAATCATACAAAACTACGTAGTAAATCAGTGGCACATATCTCATTTATCATGTAGAAAGTGAATTAGTTACTGAAGAAACAACTTGAACGAATAAGTACTGAAATTTATAGTTCTCGTATGTTAACGCAACCTGTATAAACTTTTTGTTTATATATTTCAATCAATCATTCGACCTTCTAACTCAATTTATGGGTAAGTTTGAATCTAATCCACAATAACCAACATGAAGAGTAATTCATTATCAGTATATCTTACTACCGCCTCATAAGTAAACAAATCATCCTCGAAATTACTTAAACGGCTAAATTCATCGAATATCGTCTCGAGATGTGTGTATCACAAGTGAACAAATCAACATCAATCTAGAGTATATCTTAAACTTAAACTTACTCTGAGGATGAATTGTAGTCCATGGTTTCCCTTCTGCTTTAAGTTAAAAATTTAACCTGTTTACCCTTTCATATTTTTTTACTAAAAGTTAGTAAGTTTGAATCTAATCCACAATAACCAACATGTCCTATTTAAAGATATTTAATATATTTAAACACGAGTTAACTTTTTCAATTAAAGTATATGCGGGAGAAAAGTTGGTTTGGGAATGGAGGTAGTATTAGACAGAGTTGCCTGTATAAAGTTTTGTTCTTATGCTCTGTTGGGTCTATCACTGCTATATCTGTTTATGCTCTTGTGGGTTTATGATAATTATATGAAACAATGAAAACCTTCAGGTAGATCCAGAATCCTAAATTTCGCTTAGCATGACACCTTGAACTTTTCCCATCTTATTACCGAGGGATCTAGTGACTAACATATCAGAGAACACAAGTGTATATCACATAAAGATTAAAAACTTGTAGAGCCCAAAGGAACTATAAGTATATTAGGTAGCTCAAAAAAGTTTAACAGACCAAATAAAGAACTACCCATGAAAGCTTGTGGTTCTTATGATTTAAAAGAGTGGAAACAATAATTTTGCAGTGTGCGACCTGTGCCTTAGGTTTCAGTAGCTACTTTAAAAGACAAAGCAAGACTGTGACCAAGATTGTTATCTTCATGTGGATTCCTATTTTTTATTTAAAATAAGTCATCTTTGAAGCATTACAATTTAAAACTTTTTCTATGCTATAAACTCGCATTTATTTGATCCTCTTTTGCAGCATGTGAATATGTTTTAAACATATCTCCAATCAAATGAACATGTCACAAAAGGGAAAACATCACAAATATGAAAGCAAGTCAAATAAGATAATAAGATAACAGAAGCAGAAATACGGAAATAAAATAACTAGCCTTTTTCCCACGTTCCAGCCACTCCAGAGGGCTGCTTGCAACCTGCATAGCCTGTGCCATTGAGTCATCCAGCTTCCGAATTTGAACGAGTCCCTTCCTTTTCCAGTAGTCAAACATTGGTTTGGAGAGCTCCTCTTTGTTCTCACAAATCCATAGCCTTTGTCTTGTTCGAGTTATGGCCACATACAATTGTTTCAGTTCAGAACACAAGAGACTATGTCTTGCTTCGTCGAATGTCGGGAAAGACTGTGGAAGTTTTCGTCAAGCCAGTTATGTTTTTCATGTATCCATATATTACTCTCCATTGGTCTTTCAAAGGGGATGTCCCAAAGAAGTTGTAAAGCAATACATCCTAAAATAAATAGGGCAATCAAACATTAGAAAAACATTTTTGACAATTTGAGATCACTAAAATGATACTATCTTCGTAATAGAAAGAACAAGAAACTGACCTGAAACTCAAGACCCTTACATTCCAATATAGTGAGAACAAGAGCTTGTCTTCCAACGTATTCAATAATTTCAGTTCTTGCACGATCGTCACGTACCAATATAACTTGTTCAGCACCAAACCCCACAATTTCTCCACCACTTTTACTACCACCAAATATTGTCATGATTGCATTTTCATCATTACAAGACTCAAAAAAAACAGGAGCTTCCCCAGAAATAAGGCTAGTTTCAGGCTCTAAATTGTCAATTGAGTGCACAAAGTAACAATATAAAATGTCAATTACACTCTGTGCTAAATCGAGCACACCAGCATGAGTTCTGAAATTCTGTTTCATCTGTTTTATCTCGGATACAACACCTTTTTCTTCTTTTCTAGATTTTCTGGTGCTTAAGAACTCTTTATAGAACAAAGATCGTATATCTTGAAACCTGAAATCTATTCCTTTTGCAATTGTCTGTGCAGTGTCACCCGCAAAAACAAAACCTTCATCGACATTTTGGCAAATATATTTAAAAAGAGAAATTTGCCGCATACTAAGATCTTGCACCTCATCGATATAAACAAAATCTATTTGGTCCCCTTTGTAGTTCCCATTTCTAAGCCTTTGATGAATGTCATTCACGAAATCACCCAAATCAAACTCCCCACGCTCAGTTTTCATCTTTTCATAGGCTTTAAAGAGTGTGTAGATAATCTCTCTTTTGTTTTCTGTTATAGTGGAAGAACGACTTTTGGCCAACAAAGAATAACCCTCAAAGCTTAACTTTCCTTCACTGCCTCCTTTTATATGAGATATAATCTCGGTGAACACTCTTGAGGATCAAGTTTTTGGTTAGATTTGAATTGAAGTGCGTGAGTAAAGTGAACAAAACCTATCAAGGTAACCTCCTTAATCTTATGAAAGTTTGCAACGCAACAGATCTTGAACGTATACGGTTAGCATCAAAACCTTCTCTTGCCTCTAGAAATTTTTCAAAGAACGAATTTCCCAATGTGCCATCCAACATCATTAAAAATTTATGAAATGTGATAACAAGAGGGTATATATTCCCAGGGATGTCAATAAATGTGTCTGGGATATCACTAAACTCTGATGTAATATAAACATCGTCAAGACCGATCTCTGCTGATGAATTCCCATTGCTTGAATTACTGTCAAATAGATATTAATTCTGGAAGTTAGAAGATATATTCATAGCAAAATAAAATAGAAATAAACAAGTATTTTCGCACCTTGTTAGGTGGGAAACATGTTGTTTAACAACATAACACAATTGTGGGCTGACTGTCACAAAAAGCTGGCGAAGAACAGTCGGTTTGTTGTTGTCAGGATCGTGAACAACCTCAGCCTCTCTAAGTTGGTTGTTTTCTGCAGCATAAGTCCCTACAGAGTTGTTGACATCACGCTGTTCGCTTTGGAACAACTTCCTAGTCAAAATAGTTGTTTTCCGGTCCCTGATCGCCCAATTATAAATGAACTTTTCTTAAACAATATTACATCCATCTGTTCATCAGTCACTTGCATGGGTAGATCGACTTGTCTACCAGAAAGCAAATGGCACACCACTTCACACGACAACAAGTAGAACTTCATCAGCAATAAGCTTTCACTCACCTTTGAGTTTTCAACATAATTTCTACCACCACCCGGATTTACACTCACTTCATTATTACTTTCATCACTGACTAGATGACGAAAGCGGGTCATTACTTGAGATGTCGGCCAACAACTAGGAACTTCCAAATACCTGAATAACATTAAAACAAAACAGCAATATTAATAAATTGGAATGAGTATATATAAATCCTAATCACTACTTCAAAATTAGTAGACTGGAAAATGATCATACCCCTCAAATCGATTTTCTGTGCAGCGATTGATATACTCTTCCGTGTATGCATAAAAATGTTCTCAAGTCGTTTTGTCAATTTTGGAATCTCTTGAAAAGGTAATATATCCCAAACCTTCAAAACTTGTTCATATTGGATATCCTTGATGATGTCAAGTGTGCAAACGATATACAACCCTTCAACATTAAATTGTTTTAATCCTTTTGAGGAATTTTCTTGGCACAAGCCTAAGCTTCTCTTAGGCCGCCATCCAGTAGAAAGTCTCAATAAAATATTTAAAACCAATTTCTTCAAGCGATCACATGTAAGCATTCCAAATGATCTTCTAAAAGCGTCACTGAAGAGAACCTGATGGCATAAAGTCCAATAGATATGAAGAACATGTTACATAATAACATATTGTGGTTAACAAAAATAATACTTAAATACCTTCCATTTTGCATCTTTATAAAGTACACTAGTCCTGTTAACCAGATCATCAAGTGATTCTTTCTCTTTCTTCACCTACAATTGATGCCTCAAGTCATCAAAAACATTCAAGTAATGTATATACTATCTAAACAGTACATGGAATCAGTTTTATACAGCAGTATTTAAACAACGTTCATGTTTTTTTTTTGTTTTTTTTAAATTCAGCACAAATGGGGTTCTTTAGGATTACTTCATATATCATATAAAGCAATTATTGGCTTAAAATTACATAAGTGCCAAACTTCAGCGTTAAATAAGCAGATAAGCAGTTTTTGCCAAACCCTTTAATATGTACATAAACAGATAACCCATATACAGGTAAGCCCAAGTACCCTCATAATCAACAACTTTCATGTCACTAATCTGGGACAAATACAAAAAACAACATAGTACACGTCAAGGATGTGTGCACAGGCACCCTAAATGCTATGACAATTCTCACATTGATGGAAATATATCTATGAAAGCTTGCCCAAACCCCTCAACTACTTATAAGCATAATCAACGGCCCACAAAACTAATCCTAAGTAAGAATGAAAATAGCCATCAAGATTGTGCCATTAGGTGCTAAATTCAAATAACAGTTGTGAGACTAGAAGCAAGTCCCACATATAAATGGATGTCCTAAGCTAGACAACTTTGTTATACTCTGGCAGACAACACATCAAAACCATGGGTATAATTAAGAATAAACACTTATCATTATGGCAGATAAGCTTCCAAATATCATAACACTAACAATAAACACAAAGCACGGAACAAAAATTAGCCAAGTGAAACAAATCAAAGAATTAATGCAAATTGAGAAACTACAATATCTTAAAATATATGAGTAAGATGTATTTTCATATCCCAATTTTAGGATAAACACAGATGAACAATCAGCATTGGAAAATCAATTAACACAACCGGAATCAAAAGTTGAATCTAAATCAAATTCCACTCGCAACTTAGCTAAACAAAACCACAGGTCAAAAATCATTATAAAAGCAAATTAATCGCAGAGGTTGAAACCGAGCAATTTTACTTCCTATTCAGATGAAAAATCATTAAAGCCCAAACCCATAGGAACATCAAGTTACCACACACCCCAACAAAATTTTACCATACACAAGCTATGATTCCTAAAGCTTAGATGCTTAAGCTATTAGCTTGCTTAGCAAATTGTAAGACGGTAAACGCGATCAAAAAATAATCAAACAGCTTTAATGCTGCTCAAATTACAAGTCTTGCATAAGTCAGGCTTTAGGAAGCTTATCTGTACAAAAAGATGGCCACATACTTGTACTCTGTATGCATGCAGAGATGCTAACACTGACACATTCAACCAGAAACTTTGTACGAACAAAGATACTGTGAAGTAAACAAGTAAACACTTGATAGTAACATAACAAAGCTCGTGTTACAAGTCAAGGTACCACAAACAACAGCTATAAATTAATCATGTATATGTTAGATTCAATTTAATCAAGTAACATAAATGAACAATTAATTTACCCTGGAGGCCTACACTCAAAGATGCTATCACATAACATTCAGCAAATATCTTAAAGTAACCAAAAAGAGCATAACGTATATAAAACTTGCACAAAATAGACTAAAAATATCTGATAATCCTCATACTCCATGTATGTTGACTTCTAAGTCAAAGGAGTCAACCTTTGACTTCAATAAAATCAATAAAAATTAAGTGTGTCTCAGATTGCTTATTTATTCGCTTATTCTTTTAATACAACTTAAAGATAAGCAGTTCAGGAATAAGTGTTTGGATTTGCTTATTTAGCCTAAACTGCTTATCTGCTTGAAAAATAAGCAGTTTAAGCATAAAAACAAAAGAAAACCCAAACACACTCTAAACTTTGATTTCATACAGCAATAGTCGAACAATGTTGATGTTTTTTCTATTTCTCAACATAAATGTGGGTGTTTGGATTACTTATCTTAAAGTGCTTATCAGCATTAAAAAGTCGGTACCATACTTTTAGTGTAGAAAACAGTTTTGTTTGTAAAAAAAAAAATTTTTTTAAAAAATTTTTTTTTTTTTTTGGGGTTTTGGGGTTTTTTTTTCCCTTTTTAATTTCCCCAAAAAAGGAAAATTTAAAATTTAAATTTTGGGTTTTTTTTTTTTTTTTTTTTGGGGGTTTTTTTTTTCCCCCAAAATTTTTTAAAAAAAAAATTTTTTTTTTTTTTTTAAAAGGGGGGGTTTGGGTTGGGCAAACCCAAAAAAAATTTGTTTTTTTTGGGTGTTTGGGGGGGAAAAAATTTGGGGGGTTTTTGGGGGGGGGGCCCCAAAAAAAAAAATTTTTTTTTTTTTTCCCAAAAAATGGTTTTTTTAAAAAATTTTTTTTTTTTAAAAAAAATTAAATTTTGGGTTTTTTTTTAAAAAAAAGGGGGGGGTTTAAAAATGGGGTTTTTTAAAAATTTTTTTAATTAAATTTTTTAAAAAATTTCTTTTTAAAATTTTTTTTTTGGGGGTTTTTTTTTTTAAAAAAACCCCTTTTGAAAAAAAATAAAAGGGTGCTTTTTTTCTTACAGCTAAATGAAGAATGCCAAGAATCAAACACACATTTTGTTGTAAAAACAATTTTGAGGGTTTTGAAATGACAGGGGATGTGTATATAATAAAGCAAAAGATGATGATGTGCAACTATATAAGCGTATTGTACATGCTCACAATGCATGTCAGGGTTTAGTCCTTTTTTTTTTTGTCTTGTTTTGGGTTTTTGATTATCCTTTCATGTACTGACGCGTGTTGTCTTTGCCTTTGTCTACACGTTTATGCGCCAAAGATACTAGTCATTTCTTTTTTTTTTTTTTTTTTAATGTGATTTCAGACATTCTCAAAAATAATTGTGACACTATATTTTGAATATTTAGACTTTACAAGATAAACATAATCATCCTTTCATGTAATGACACGTGTTTTCTTGTAGCCTTTGTCTCACACGCTAGAGCATCGGTACTCGTCTATTGGGGTGATGGCGTGCAAGAAAAGCTGTTTCACATCAACAAACACTGCGACACCAGAAATTTTTGGCATCACATTTCACCATTCTGTTGGCATCAGTTGTGGTCAATGTGATTTGTATGAGTTGACTAAACAATCAATTATATACTTGTACTAGCTTTATAACCCGCCTAACGAAATGGTTCGTTCATAATATCGCTCGAGGAATCTAAATGGACGTACATAAATAATGAATAATGAAAAATATCTTAAACACAAAATTGGAAAGAAAAAGAAAACAAAATGTGTAATATATATAAAAAGAACAATGAAAAGTGTTGGTTAATAAAATAGATGGTCCCCATTCATATCGACCCACCCGATGGCAGGCGTAACTTCAAAATGAAGATTTTTGAATATTTATGTATGTAATCTACAAAATAAGCAATTAAGCTTATAAATAAATAAGCAGTTAAGCTTAGAAATAAAGAGTGTTTGGATTAGCTTATTGAACAAAAAGCGACTTAAAATAAGCAGTTGTTTAAAAGAAAAAAAAAAAAAAAAAAAAACTCTAAACTCATGAAACACAGACACGCTGGGAGTATATGTATGATTTTAAGCACAAAACTGTATCACTTTATAAATAAATAAATAAAAAGTTTACACTGTATATAATGTAAAAACATAAACAGCTCCAACAACAATTTTTTTTTTCTTTTTTTATATGTGAAAATATCCAAAAGTTATTATGCTATAAAAAAATCATACAAACAACAAACAAGTAAAAAAAAATGGTAAAAAATGAAGACCTTGTAGTTGTTGTCATCAATAGACCATGCAAATATCAACTTTGTGAAGTCAAGATTTTGTTCCACAACACCTCCTTCCTTCATCATTCACCTAAAAAAATATACATAAACACTTTATAAAGTCAATTTTTTAAACATGTATATTAGTTTATAAAATGAAAAGGGTGCTTTTTTTTCTTACAGCTAAATGAAGAATGCCAAGAATCAAACACACATTTTGTTGTAAAAAACAATTTTGAGGGTTTTGAAATGATAGGGGATGTGTATATATTATACAGTATAATAAATAATGTGCAACTATATAAGCGTATTGTACAGGCTCACAATGCAGGTCAGGGTTTAGTCATTTCCATTTAATTTTTGTCTTATTTTGGGTTTTGATCATCCTTTCATGTACTTACACGTGTTTTCTTTTGCCTTTGTCTACATGTTTAGAGCATCCGGTACTCTCGTGCCATTGGGGTGGTGCCGTTGGCAGAAAGTGGTGTCACGTCAGCAAAATATTTTATGGCACAAGAACAAAATGTGATACGTTAAAACTTTTTTTTCTTTTTTTTTTTTACTTTGGTTTAGGTCAGTGTAATTGTGTGAATTGACTAAACAATCAATTATATACTACTATTTGAACTAACATAAAACAAGTCTTTACAAAAAAATACTAACATATAACATAAGGACTAAACTTGTAAAGACCATACTATCAAGGACTAAACTGAAAAAAAATATCAAAAAGATAATTTGGTCTTCTTCCTTTTCTTTTGGTACCTATTGCATAAATAATAAGAGACAAACATACACAAACGCAAACCACAAACCACAAACCACAAAATAATAATAATAATAATAATAATAATAATAAATAAAATAAATAAATTCTTTGGCACCATTCATTATCGTGGCGAGGAAGAATGGCGCGAGCACCGGTACGGTGCGCCATTGGTGATTTTAGGCGGGAGGAATGGCGCGAGCTCACCAGCTCACCGTACCTTGTATTCTTATGCGCCAAAAGATGATATACCCTAGTCATTTCTTTGTCATTTTTTTCATTTTTACTATTTTGAATGAGTGATAATTGTCACACTAACTTTTTTTTATTTGTACACTCTAGGATACAAAATGGAAAAGCAGTATATAACAAATATAAAAGTCTTTAAAACACAATATAAAGTGTACAAATATAATAAAATAAAATGTGCAAATCATTAGCCATCTTAAATACTTTGTTTTTCTTTTAACTATTTTGAATGCTTCCAAGATCCCAACATTTAATGTGCTGAAAGAAGAACAACAAGTTATGCAAAAGCTTCTCTATAAATAAAAAGTTATATATAAACGACATTGAGACAGTGGAAAAACTTTTACCAATAACTTGGTAAATAACAAGTCTTTCAAAAGCTTTACTCATAATGTAAACAAGTTTTTCAAAAAACTTGATGGAACAATAACAAGTTATGCAAAGCATTTGAATCAAAAGATTCTCTAAGAGAGGAAACAAGTGTTGTGTGTTGGGGTTATATATAATGAAAAAAATGGTTAAAAGTTGAATGGAGATGTTCTTTGCAAAGGTTAAAAAGAGAGAAAGGAAAAATATGTTCAAGTAAAGATGATCACCAAGTGGATAGAAGACATAACGAAAAATAACTTACCAAAGAGTTAAAATTAGTTAAAGTTGTTCATAACGGTTATATGCCAACAAACATGTCGTTGACTTTTGCCCCAGGACCCCGTGAACGCTACCCCTTAACCCCCACTATTTATCATGGTGATATAAGACTGGTGGTAATAAGGGAAAGAAGATGTGTCTTCGACCCCTTTACCACGCGTCACCTATATTAGTGACACCCCACATAGACGCGTCATGGTTACTTATTTTGGAGAAGTCGGTCGTTGCCAAGACCGAGTTGTGGGAGGTGTGGTTGTGTGGGTGGTTGTGTGATTTTGGTTTTTGTAAGGTATATTTGGGTGGTGATGTTGGTTGTATTATTACACTATGTTGTGGTGATGTTGGTTGGGGAGAGAGAAGCTGACGTGGCGCTGAGTTAACGATGGTGATGTTGGTCACTATTACCAGTAGCCTAAAGTTACTTACACGAGTATGCACGACACATCTTCCAACTTGTATTAAGCCGAACTTGACATACTGACAAATTTCTAAAATGCCCAATTTTTTTATTTTATTTTGTTTGTATTATATTTTTACATCATAAAGTGTTTACGCCGTAGAGGATTAATGTCTCTACACTCTAGAGAACTTCTGACCTACAAAATTTCATTTTTCGTAAAAATGTCTTAAACGAACTTCTGAAACTTGAAACTAAATATCCAAGTGTTATACTTCATATAAAATATGGAAATAATGTCATACATATTTACATGTACTTCAAAACCATTAAACCAAAAAGTGGGAGTGTTAAACTTGTTTCCAAATACATATTTCCTACACTACATATACAAATTTTACACTTAACATATTACATTTCGTAAATTGTTTCACTTTACTTCAAAAGACTTTAGGGTGTAACTAGTTGTATCAAAAGAGGTGAAAGAGTATCGTTATCAACCACGAGCTACACCGTTAGCTCTCCCATAGGACCTTTCCTTGATCTTGAGCACGCTTAATTGGCCCACCTATAAAACATGTTATATAGCGAAGAAAAGCTTAGTGAGCAAATGTGCGTAATAACTATAAGCATAACGATAATAACCGTAATGTGAACTATATCGTAATACTATATAAGATTATACGTCTCATGAACATCATAGTTTGAAGGGCAAATCACCTAGAAATGTAGTTAACTTGTCACTTTTTCCCATTGTATGTAGCATTCTTTTTTTTTCTCATTCTGTCAATAAACTTCTATCGTTAGTCCTTTGTGTGTACCTGTTACCAAAAAAACCTGCATCGTTAGTCCTTTATGCTAACGACCGTTAATAAATAACTTAAAATTTGGTTATCTTACGCTAAACTTGCGTCGTTGGTCCTTTATAGTAGCAATCGTTAAAAAATAACTTAAAATTTGGTTTTCTTACGTTTCCGTCCGTTAAATTTGGTTTTCTTAATAACTTAAAATTTGGTTTTCTTACGTTTCAGTCCTTTGTGTGTACCTGTTACCAAAAAAACCTGCATCGTTAGTCCTTTATGCTAACGACCGTTAATAAATAACTTAAAATTTGGTTATCTTACGCTAAACTTGCGCCGTTGGTCCTTTATAGTAGCAATCGTTAAAAATAACTTAAAATTTGGTTTTCTTACGTTTCATCCGTTTTTTCATGTTTTACACGTTTTCATTCTGCTTTAACACGCCGTCCGCTTTTCAATGCTTTTATCCATTTTACGTTTTCATTCGCTTTACACGCCGCCTCGCTTTTTTCACTTTTCTTCCGATTTCGTTTCATTCGTTTTTCACGTTTTCATCCGTTTTTACACGCCATCCATTTTACACATTTCGTCCATTTTGCGGTGTTTCGCTCGTTTTACATGTTTTCATCCGCTTTAACACGGTTTTGTCCGCTTTAACACAGTTCGCCTCATTTTTTCACGTTTTCATCATTTTACATCGCCATCCGTTTTAACATGGTTTCGTCTCGTTTTCACGTTTTCATCCATTTTACACATTTCGTCCATTTTGCATGTTTTCTTTTGTTTTACAGCCATCCGCTTTAACACGGTTTCGTCCGCTTTAACACGGGTTCGTCGTTTTCGCCATTCATCTGTTTTACACGCCATCCGCTTTAACATGGTTTCGTCGTTTTCACGTTTTCATCTATTTTACATCGCTTTCATCCATTTTGCGCGTTTCAGATGTTTTACACACTGTATGTTTTAACATGTTTCGCCCATTTTGCCGTCCGTTATTCACGCCATCCATTTTTTACGTTTTCATCCGTTTTGCACGCCGTTTGTTGTTTCACGCCGTCCGTTGTTTCACGTTTTCATCCGTTGTTTCACGTTTTCATCCGTTTTTACACGTTTCATCCGTTGTTTCATGTTTTCATTCGTGTTTGCACATTTTGTGTAAAAAAGGATGAAATCGTGAAAAAATGTACAGCGTGTAGACGATGAAAACGTAAAACGGAGAAAACGAGAAAACGGACTAAAACGTGTTAAAATGAAAAAATTGTGTAAAACATACTAAATCGCAAAACAAAAAACGGCGCAAAAACAGATGTAAGCGTAAAACGGATGAAAACGTGAAAACTTACGAAAGTGTGTTAAACCGACCAAAACGTAAAGATGGACGAAACGTGAAACGGACGAAAACGTAAAACGGATGAAAACGTGTTAAAACGGATGAAAGCATGAAAAACGGTTGAAAACGGACAAAACGGACAAAACGGACGAACATGTAAAACGGATGAAAACGTGAAAAAATCGATGAAAGCGTGTTAAACGGACCAAAACGTGTAAAGACAGAGCGGAAACGTGAAAACGGACGAAACGTAAAACGGATGAAAACATGTAAAACGGATGAAAACGTGAAAAACGGACGAAAACGTAAAACGCATGATAATGTGAAAAACTAAGAAAACGTAAAACGGACGAATAAGTGTAAAAGCGAATGAAATGTGCAAAACGCGAAAATGTAAAACCGATGAAACGCGTAAAACATATGAAAACGTAAAACGAACGAATTGTAACACCCCAAAATCACAAAGTGACAGTGGAAGACTATTTGGGGTATTACTTAGAGGATCATAGTCAAGTTATAGAAAACGACTCTAAAGAGGCGTTTTAAATAAAAGTTGTTACCATTTCATAAAACTTGGTGTTTTTGGGAACACAAAGTAAAATACCACATGTTTGAAATTACATAAAAGATAGTTTTTACGAAATGATAACTTTAATTGAAATATAACACCACTTCAAGTGTCCCATGACGTCCACTCCACGCCTTCATGAAAGTCTAATTTGTACCTGAGATGAGCATGCTTAAAAAGGTCAACAAAAATGTTGAGTGATATTCATAGGTTTAAATAATTAGTTGAACACAAGTAAAAGATGATAATTGCTTCGAATACAATCACCATAGAAAACATAGATTATTATTATGCACTAAGCTCATGACACCAAACTAACTGCATACACCTAATTACTGGTGTAAGTAATAATATTGCCCTCAGAGATGGAATTGCCAATTCCATAGTTAACCAAATATAGTGCGCCCCGGTTATTTCCGATAACCGAGTCGGGTCGTTAATTCCCATAGTACTATCCACAATATTCGCTCACTCGTAAGTGATTAATGGTTCATGATGTAAGGGACTTATGGCGAGCAACTTAGGCTATAATAATAATGATCAGGCAGCATACAGTTTAAGAAAGACTTGTGTTCTAGTTTATAGCATGCATCTCCCTCGCGGGGTTTGAAATAAATAAGTAAAGGCGAGGCTATGAACTCACCTTAGTAAAGCAGTATCCGAGTAGTAAAGAAATCAAGTAAGTGGTGCACCGAGTACCGTCACGCGACCTATAATTTGTATACCAATACTTTAATTAATACCTTTGTATTTTGACTTGATAGTATTTATATACACCAAAGTTTAAGTTATTTATGTGTATCGTTTATTATTGAGCATGATTAACTTTGGCTCATGGAAGCGCTTAGACACACACAAAAGTATTTAAAACGAGTGAGTCGTGGGCTTGTCGAGTTGGAAGATGACGTCTGGAAAATATCATAAATAAATAGTAACGTATTTATATTATAAAAACGTTGTTTAAAATATAGGTATATATATAAGAAAAGTAATAGTTTTATTATAATGGTGAAAATAAAATAAATTCCGTTTTATATGTTATAATGGTCTTTTAGAAAAATTGGTAGGACTTATTTATATATTTAAAATATATTTGGTGACGAAGTGTAGAAAAATTATTATTGTTTCAAACTATATTTCGTTTAATATGACCCATGAGTTTAGAGGTACTTACTTCGTTAGTCGTTTATATTATATGTTTATAAAATGAGATATCGTGAAAGTAATATCGAATAGTAATGTCGAAACGAGTTGAATATCTAGTTGTGAACGAGGCGCGGAAAGATCAAAAGACAAGTAGCCGTAATATGTTTAGGATGACGACTTTTGTTATACTCAATGTTATAAACTTTACTTGTTTGTCTCACTTTGTAAACTCTTGCGTTAAATAAAAGTGAGTTTAAGTATAACTCTGATTTTGTAAAAGTGGTTGGTAGCCTATTAATTGAAGCCCCATTGGTCCTTGACGTGAATCGTGGCCCAAGAAAGAAACCAGCCAAGTTTGTGGCTTCGTGACCCAAAGGGGGGGGGGGGGCAAAACCAAACGCACCCAGTATGTGAAAGAAAAGAAAAGAGTACATGCTTTTAAGAAGAATTTGACAAGTGAAAGACATGTTCAGTAAAGGTAAGAATATGGTATTTCAAATTTTACACTCAAGGGGTAAGAAGCATGTGTCGTTGTTGAACCAGGAGAGCAACCAAGCGCGCCCAAATGGGTGCTGAAAATCAGCAGCAACGCGCCCCATTTGCTGTACCAAACGCACCCTAATTGCTGTACTAACGCACCCTTTTGATGGCTGAGATGCAGCAGCTGAACACCCTTTTGGGTGGCTGCGTGGCAGCAGCTAAACACCCTTTGGGTGGCTGAAAATAAGCGAAACAAACACCCCGTTGGGGGGGCTGAATCGTAGCAAACAAACACACCTAAATGGTGCAGAAAAACAGTGAACAAAAACACCACATTGGGGCTGGAAAATCTGTTTCAAAATACAATCTTAACGAGGTGTCGCGAGCCATTGTGAGACCCTTGCTCATGACTCTCGAGTCCAACTAATAATCGAGTTCAACCTTAGAACCTATTGACAAAAATTTGAGCATAACGTGAGTCAAAGACTCGAATGGAAGGGACAAACCCATTTCGAACTAAACCAAACACTAGTACTCAACGTATAAGCTGGAATAAGGTCGAGACCAAGCAAGAGATTACGCAAATCAGAATTTAGTCTAACCAATTAGATCGTTAGCTAACGAATATAAATCGAAACGTTCAACCCTTTTACTCAAAGTTTAGCTTTAATATGTTTACTTAGCTTTTTATATCTCGTAAGTTAAGACCAAAGGAACCAAGAAAATTCACTCGCCGTGGGTTTTGTCCTTGACACGAACCAAGGCATCCAAGCTAAAAGTTCACCACTGTGATCTAGCCACAGTGGGTTTTGACCCGCGACAAAACTAACTTAACCCATCTTGAATCAATATGTTACACGTTATTAATCAAAATAGTTTTGAAAGGCAAACTTGACCAAGACATGGAAAACATCAAATATTCCTAAACCGAACACTAGCAAATCCAAAAACAAGCTGGGACGAAGTCGGAACTAAGCAAGTTATCAAGTAATTCGAAATTAAACCGAACCATATAGACCATTAGCTAATGAAAACAAACCGAAACACTACACCTTGATTCTCAAACATGTCGATTACATATTTCAATCTTTCAAGTTTTAAAGTTTGTGATTTAAAGTGTTCCTCTTTGTGTGACCGTTCAACCAAACAACCAACATTTAACAACATATTTATTGTTGATTCTATAACCGATTCTTGAATCAAGATATTAAGCTTTTATCGATCAACAAAATTATACCAATTATTTAGATAATAAACTAGAATATATACTTGATCAACCCATCAAAATAAATAAATATAACTACATTATTCAAGAAGGGATTCAATACAAATTCTTACATTAAAAGAGAAGTGGTGTAGCAAGATGATATCAAAGGAAGTAAAACTCGAGCAACGAGACACTTGGTTTCACCCAGAACTCGATCAAACCTTTCTTTAGTTTGAGTGGCGATATGAAGAGTGAGGTGTGAGATATCCTCTTGAGACTCATGGTTTATATAGAGATAAAGAGGAAGGTTGTTGCTTGACCTTCGAGGTGGGGATCGATTAAAGGCCTTCTTTGGGTAGCGATTACAAGGTCTTCACGTGGTCTTCTTGGTGGTATCCTCCAACCGTGGTCCAAGGAGGACAAGAGGTCCTTGGTTTTGTCGATTTGCTTCATGGGATAAGCCAATTGATAACTCTTCTTGGATTGAAGTTATTAGTAAGGTGTTGGGAAAGGTGTTTGGAGGTTTAGCTATCTTTGGAGGGGGGCGGCGTGGTGCAGGGTGGGGAGAAGGAGGAGGCGAAAATGGAGGTGGTTGGGTGAGTGGCGTGGTTTCGAAGAGAGAATAAAGAGGAGAGAGGATGGGGATAAAGATAAGGTTTTATTTTTTTTTTTTTTTTTGTATAATGTTTTGTAGTATGTATTTTTTTTGTGTAATATTTTGGATATTAGATGTATTTTGGTACTTCGTTGATAACCCGTAAATGTATAACTTCAAGCGGAAAGTTGTAATATTTATCTTTTCGGACACGTTATAAATAAACTATCACGATGATAAAATTTTAGATTTTTATTAGTTCGCTTTTATTTCTCGCGTTTTCTTCTATTTTAGTTTGGTACGCGTGCGGACTCATAAGACAAGAAAATATTTCTTGTGAGACTGATTTAGAATCAGTAAAGATCAGGCATAATTAAATAAGACTACTCGGATAGGCATAAATTTTATGCAAGAAAAGATGAAATGTACATGCTAAAATGCTCAATTTAGATCAAATAAATTTGATAAACAGTCTAGTTCATAAATATGAAGATTTAAAATAGCGAAATTTTCCAGGTGACTACAGTACCAACCCCTTAAGAGAATTCCGTCCCGGAATTTTAGTTTATGGTGGTTGTCGGAGTTGGATTAGCAAACAGATGTGGGTACTTAACACGCATGGTGTCTTCGCGCTCCCACGTGTACTCCGGTCCTCTCTTGGAGTTCCATCTAACCTTGACAATGGGGATGCGACTTTGCTTAAGTCGCTTGACTTCCCTATCCATGATTTCGATTGGTTCCTCGACAAAGTTGAGCTTGTCATCGAGCTTAATCTCTTTTAGTGAAACGACAAGAGATTCATCCGACAAGCATTTCTTCAGATTTGAGACGTGAAAGGTAGGATGAACTCTACTAAGTTCTTCCGGGAGATCAAGTTTGTAAGCAACCGGGCCGATTCTTTCGAGAATCTTGAAAGGGCCAATGTATCGAGGATGTAGCTTTCCTCGTTTTCCGAATCGGACCTTTCCCTTCCAAGGTGATACTTTCAACATAACTCGATCACCAACTTGAAATTCCATGGGTTTCCTTCTAACATCGGCGTAACTCTTTTGTCGATCTCTAGCAGCTTGAAGTCGTTGACGAATTTGCACGATCTTCTCGGTTGTCTCTTGGACAAGTTCAGGTCCAGTGAGTTGGGCATCTCCAACTTCAGCCCAACAAACGGGTGATCGACACTTTCGACCATAAAGTGCCTCGAATGGAGCTGCCTTGATGCTCGCGTGGTAACTATTGTTGTAGGAGAATTCTGCCAACGGTAAGTGTTTATCCCAACCTTTTCCAAAGTCGATCACGCAAGCTCGAAGCATGTCTTCCAAGGTTTGGATAGTCCTTTCACTTTGGCCATCGGTTTGAGGATGATATGCGGTACTCATATCCAAACGAGTACCTAAGGCCTTTTGAAGAGATTTCCAGAAGTGTGAAGTAAAACGACTGTCACGATCAGAAATGATGGAAATTGGTACTCCATGACGAGATACAATTTCCTTCAGGTATAGTTGAGCAAGGGTTTCCATTTCATCATTTTCCTTGATGGGTAGGAAATGAGCGGATTTGGTAAGGCGATCAATGATGACCCAAATGGTGTCGTAACCTCTAGCAGTCTTTGGTAGTTTGGTTATGAAGTCCATGGTGATTCTCTCCCACTTCCAAACGGGAGTTCAGTTGAGTTAACAATCCGGAAGGTTTTGACATTCGGCTTTGACTCGAGAACGGTGAGACATTTTCCAACGACGTTGCAATTTCACTTTCATGTTCGGCCACCAATAAAGCTTTTTGAGATCTTGGTACATTTTGTCGGATCCGGGTGAATGGAATATTTAGACTTGTGAGACTCATGCATAATGAGTTCTCGTATTCCTCCACAAAGTGGTATCCAACTTCTATCGCCAAAACATAGGGTTCCATCCGATCTTTGCACAAAGCCGTTCTCGTTTCCGGCATTCCAAAGATTCTTTCGTTGGGACGGTTTTCGTGTTTGAGAGCTTCACTTGAGCTTCAAGGATTTTTGATGGAAGGGGTGACTTAATTGTCATTCCCAAGGATCTTACTCGAAGAGGTTTAGGTCGATCCTTTCGACTAAGAGCATCAGCCACGACATTTGCTTTTCCCGGGTGATAACGGATTTCACAGTCGTAATCACTAAGCAATTCTAGCCATCGGCGTTGTCGCATGTTTAACTCCTTTTGATCGAGAATGTGTTGGAGACTTTTATGGTCGGTAAACACCGTACACTTGGTTCCATATAGGTAATGTCTCCATATCTTGAGAGCGAAAACCACGGCTCCCAATTCCAAGTCATGGGTAGTGTAGTTCTTCTCATGAGTTTTGAGTTGTCGTGAAGCATAAGCGATCACCTTGTTTCTTTGCATCAGTACCGCACCTAACCCTAGGTGTGATGCATCACAGTAGACCATAAAATCTTCCACTCCATCGGGTAAGGCTAAGATAGGGGCTTCACAAAGCTTTTGTTTCAAGAGTTGAAAGGCTAACTCTTGTTTCTCTCCCCAGTCAAAGTTTTTCTTTTTCTGGGTTAGCTCATTAGAGGTTTAGCGATTTTGAAAATCCTTCGATAAATCTTCGATAATAACCCGCAAGACCCAAGAATTGACGTATCTCGGTAGGGGTAGTAGGGATGACCAATCTTTGTGACTTCGATTTTGAAGGATCAACATGAAGACCATTACTATCTATCACGTGACCAAGGAATTGAACTTTTGAATCCGAAGTCGCACTTGGAAAATTTAGCATACTGCTTCTTCTTTCTTGAGCAGCTCTAGGATGGCTTTCAAGTGTTCCGCATGCTCTTCCTTGTTGTGGGAATAGATGAGAATGTCGTCAATGAACACAATCACAAATTTGTCCAAGTAGGGTTTACACACTCGGTTCATCAGTCCATAAAACTGGTAGGTGCATTTGTCAAACCAAATGGCATCACTTGGAACTCATAGTGGCCGTATCGTGTTCGGAAAGCAGTTTTCGGAATATCCTCCTCTCTAACCCTTAGTTGATGGTAACCAGATCTCAAATCAATCTTTGAGTAGACGCTTGACCCTTGCAGTTGGTCAAACAAATCATCAATCCTAGGCAATGGATAGCGATTTTTCACCGTTAGTTTGTTCAACTCTCGGTAATCAATACACATACGGAAAGATCCGTCCTTCTTTTTGACAAATAAGACCGGAGCTCCCCAAGGCGAAGAACTCGGTCGAATGAATCCTTTTTCGGACAGTTCTTGAAGTTGGTCAGACAGTTCTTGTAGTTCGGAAGGTGCCAATCTATAGGGTGCTCGTGCCACGGGTGCCGCTCCCGGCACTAGCTCGATTTGGAATTCTACTTGCCGAATTGGAGGAAGGCCAGGCAAGTCTTCAGGAAATACTTCGGGAAAGTCTCTAGCCACGGGGACGTCTTTTAGTTGTTTCTCGTCCGCTTTCTCCTTCTTCTCCGTTACTTGTGCTAGAAAAATGTGGCATCCTTTTTCTATGTACTTCGCCGTCTTAACGCACGAGATGATGTTCAATCGGGTCTTACTACGATTACCCCGAATGATTAGAGTTTCGCCATCGAGAGGAATGTGAACGACTTTCTCGTCACAGATGATTCTTGCACGATTCTTGGATAGCCAATCCATGCCAATGACAGCATCGAAGCTACCGAGTTGAATAGGCATAAGGTCTATATCGAACGGGTGATTTGATAAAGATAGGTTGCAACCTCGAAGGATAGTGTTAGTTCCTACTATTTTTCCATCGGCTAGCTCTACTTCATAAGTGGTATCTAGGGTAGTTGGGGTGACTTTTAACAAAGGTGCAAACTTAGAAGACACAAAGCTTTTGTCGGCTCCAGAATCAAATAACACTTTAGCTAAATGATGGTTGAGTGAAACGCACTGTAACGACATCCGGGTTCTCTTGTGCATCTCCATCTCCTAGCACATAAGCTCTTGCTCTAGCAGGTTGTTGTTGTTGTTGTTGTTGTTGTTTTCCGTCTGACTTTGGGCATCTACTTTTGACATGTCCGACTTCTCCACATCCAAAGCAAGTTATCCCAATAGGTTGAAGGTTACCTCCAGTAGCAGGGCTTCGGCAATCCTTGTGGGTATGGCCCACCTTGTTACACTTTCCACACTTAATGGTGCAACGTCCCACATGATGCAGGTTGCATCGAGTGCACAAAGGGTGTGGTCCAGCATAGCCTCTTCCAGTGGCGGGGGTAGCAGCATAAGCCCTTGCAACTTCTTGTCTACGGTTTTGTTGATTGTGGTGGTTGTTTCGGTTTTGGTGGTATGAGTTGGGATTGTTGTTGCGGTGTTGATTGTGATTGTTGCGGCCTTGGTTGTTGTTGTTACGGTTATTGTTGTGATGGAAAGAGTTGTTGTGATGGAAGTTGTTTGAAGTGTTGCCTCGGCGGTCATCAAATTTCCTTTTGTTGTCATTGTTGCCTTGCACGGATCCATGTTTCAAGACTTGATCCATGAGTTGATAGGAAATTGTGATCACTTCCTCCACGGTCTTGGGCTTTGATGCAGTAACATTGCCCTCAATGTTTCGGGGTAATCCCCCAATGAGATTCTCCAGCAACTTAACCTCATCAGAAACCATGGAAGGGCATAGAGCTTTCAATTCTTGGAAGCGCTTGAAGTAGGTTTTGAGATCATTGCCCTTAGTAGTCAGATGGTAGAACTCATCTTCAAGTTTCTTGATCTCGGTCCTTGGACAGTATTGCTTCATCATCAATTGCTTTAGTTCAGTCCAAGTGGTTTTGTAGGCTTCTTCCATGCCAATAGGTTGGGCATGAGCCTTCCACCAAGACAATGCATCTTCCAGTAGAGTACCAGTAGCAAACTTCACCTTGCAATCTTCTGAGCAATCACTTAGAAGAAACACAGTTTCAGATCTTTCAAACCAATGGATAAGGCCAACAGCGCCTTCAGTTCCTTTGAAGAAAGTAGGTTTGCAATTCATGAATTCTTTGTATCCACATTTGCGATTCACCACAGCTTCATTTCGGTTGGCTTGATTTGGGGCTTCATTTGTTCGAGCTGCCTCAGCAGGTCTTGCAGCAAAAGCAGCACCAATTTCATTTGTAACTAGCCTCCGAATTGCTTCCGGGGTCATCTCGGGAGTTTGAGTAGGGGTAGAGGTAGTTCTTGTTCTTGCCATTTTTCTAAAAACATACACTCAGATTTCAGAATCATTCAACATAATTGTGAATTATTATAAAAATGGTTTCATAATAGTCAAAATCTTCACATTATATCAATAGAGTATAATCATCATAAGAAAGAATCACAACGTGTTAGAACCACACAAGAGAATATGTATAAATGATCACTTCGATTCACATAAACCGATAAACAAGAAAGATCATCATACATAAGAATATCAAGAAACAACAACCATAATGCCATAGGTTTATCATCCATACATAGTGATATGATAACCATACAATGTCACACCAATAGCTTGTTCGATAGTTTAACAAAACATGCGAATACAAAGCCTTTATTAGTGCCACATGCGGCAAAGCTAAAGTACTAGGAAAACTAAATAGATGAATCACCAATCTAAAGGTCGTCGGTGTGCCCCTCAATCAGCGCTGCAGATCACGAACTAGCTCAGCCAAATCGTCCACCTCCCTAAGAGATATCACAGGCTCCGTATGCATCACCAAGGGTGATGATGCATGGGATGGGGACGAAACCGGTACAGTAGTGGTCTGATAGATGAATGTGGTAGGTGGTGGTAGTGGTGAAACAGGTATGAGTGGTGGTGCAGGTGCAGCTGATGGTGGAAAAGCAGACGATGATGGTATGTCAGAGGGTGGAATAAAAGTGATGGGTGCCCTCACTCGTTTCCGAGCGGTATGTATAAAAGTAGCACCATCCTCACGGTAACGGAATGGCTGACCAAATGGCGCGGGCTCGTAGGGTTTGAGAACCCTAGCTCGCCTTCGCCTTCGGTGAACAGGCAGTGGTGATGGGCAAGAAATAGAAGACACGGAATCAGTGGATGAGTGTGTCTGGGACATAACATCAGAGGGTGATAGCCACTGCTGTGACTCCAAATATCTGTCATAAGTGGGGGACCAAAGACGGGCAGGTGCTCGGGTATGGTCAAAGCAGGTGGTGTGACAACGACTTCACCCTCCTCGAAGGGCTCAGTCTCAGAAGACATAGGTGTGATGAGAGCCGGTGCCAAGGGGTAGGGGCAGAGGACATAGTATCCTCCATCTCACCGCTCGGAGGTCAAGTCGATAGGGTGAGTAGCGATCGACATGGTCTGTAACAACCCAAAAGAAAAAGTGCACTTATAAGTAAATAAAGTCATGCAATAAATAAGTTTTAGTTAGTCGCGCATAATCTGCCACGCAAATCTAAATGCCTAACTAAATGAAAGCTAGCATTTATAAGTTTTTATCATGCAAGTTTTAGTAGTTATGTACTATCCGCTAAGCGAATCTCATACATGCAATCGGAACGAAGTAGGCGCGGAGGACATGAAGTGGTGGTGTAAAACGGTCCATTTGAAAACGTGGTTATAGTCCAATTTGTTTTGAAAATACAAGTTGGTTCTCTATAACCTAGGCTCTTGATACCAATCTGTAACACCCCCAAAATCACAAAGTGACAGCGGAAGACTATTTGGGGTATTACTTAGAGGATCATAGTCACAAGTTATAGAAAACGACTCTAAAGAGACGTTTTTAAATAAGAAGTTGTTACCATTTCATAAAATTTAGTGTTTTGGGAACACAAAGTAAAATACCACATGTTTGAAATTACATAAAAGATAGTTTTTACGAAATGATAACTTTAATTGAAATATAACACCACTTCAAGTGTCCCATGACGTCCACTCCACGCCTTCATGAAAGTCTAATTTGTACCTGAGATGAGCATGCTTAAAAAGGTCAACAAAATGTTGAGTGATATTCATAGGTTTAAATAATTAGTTGAACACAAGTAAAAGATGATAATTGCTTCGAATACAATCACCATGGAAAACATAGATTATTATTATGCGCTAAGCTCATGACACCAAACTAATCGCATACACCTAATTCTTGGTGTAAGTAATAATATTGCCCTCGAGATGGAATTGCCAATTCCATAGTTAACCAAATATAGTGCGCCCGGTTATTTCCGATAACCGAGTCGGGTCGTTAATTCCCATAGTACTATCCACAATATTCGCGCTCACCGCAAGTGATTAATGGTTCATGATGTAAGGGACTTATGGCGTGCAACTTAGGCTATAATAATAATGATCAGCAACATACGGTTTAAGAAAGACTTGTGTTCTAGTTTATAGCATGCATCTCCTCGGGGTTTGAAATAAATAAGTAAAGGCGAGGCTATGAACTCACCTTAGTAGAGCAGTATCCGAGTAGTAAAGAAATCAAGTAAGTGGTGCACCGAGTACCGTCACGCGACCTATAATTTGTATACCAATACTTTAATTAATACCTTTGTATTTTGACTCGATAATATTTATACACACCAAAAGTTTAAGTTATTTATGTGTATCGTTTATTATTGAATATGATTAACTTTGGCTCATGGAAGTACTTAGACACACACAAAAATATTAAAATGAGTGAGTCGTGGGCTTGTCGTAGCCGGAAGATGACGTACGGAAAATATCATAAATAAATAGTAACGTATTTATATTATAAAGACGTTGTTTAAAATATAGGTATATATAAGAAAAGTGATAGTTTTATTATAATGGTGAAAATAAAATAAATTCCGTTTTATATGTTATAATGGTCCTTTAGAAAAATTGGTAGGACTTATTTATATATTTAAAATATATTTGGTGACTAAGTGTAGAAAAATTATTATTGTTTCAAACTATATTTCGTTTAATATGACCCATGAGTTTATGGTACTTCGTTAGTCGTTTATATTATATGTTTATAAAATGAGATATCGTGAAAGTAATATTGGAAGAAGTAATGTCGAAACGAGTTGAATATCTAGTTGTGAACGAGCGCGGAAAGATCAAAAGACAAGTAGCCGTAATATGTTTAGGATGACGACTTTTGTTATACTCAATGTTATAAACTTTACTTGTTTGTCTCACTTTGTAAAACCTTATGTTAAATAAAAGTGAGTTTAAGTATAACTCTGTTTTGTAAATTTAGTACTTGGTAGCCTATTAATTGAAGCCCCATTGGTCCTTGACGTGAATCGTGGCCCAAGAAAGAAACCAGCCAAGTTTGTGGCTTCGTGACCCAAAGAGGAACCAAACCAAACGCACCCAGTATGTGAAAGAAAAGAAAAGAGTACATGCTTTTAAGAAGAATTTGACAAGTGAAAGACATGTTCAGTAAAGGTAAGAATATGGTATTTCAAGTTTTACACTCAAGGGTAAGAAGCATGTGTCGTTGTTGAACCAGGAGAGCAAACAAGCGGCCAAATGGGTCTTGAAAATCAGCGACAACGCCCCATTTTTGTACCAAACGCACCCTAATTGCGTATACTAACGCACCTTTTGATGGTGAGTTGCAGCATTGAACACCCTTTTGGGTGGCTGCGTGGCAGCAGCTAAACACCCTTTGGGTGGCTGAAAATAAGCGAAACAAACACCCCGTTGGGGGGGCTGAATCGTAGCAAACAAACACACCTAAATGGTGCAGAAAACAGTGAACAAAAGCACCACATTGGGGCTGGAAAATCTGTTTCAAAACACAATCTTAACGAGGTGTCGCGAGCCATTGTGAGACCCTCGCTCATGACTCGCGAGTCCAACTGATAGTCTAGTTCGACCTTAGAACCTATTGACAATAATTGAGCATAACGTGAGTCAAAGACTCAAATGGAAGGACAAACCCATTTCGAACTAAACCAAACACTAGTACTCAACGTATAAGTTGGAATAAGGTCGAGACCAAGCAAGAGATTACGCAAACCGAATTTAGTCTAACCAAATAGATCGTTAGCTAACGAATATAAATCAAACGTTCAACCCTTTTACTCAAAGTTTAGCTTTAATATGTTTACTTAGCTTTTTATATCTCGTAAGTTAAGACCAAAGGAACCAAGAAAATTCACTCGTCGTGGGTTTTGTCCTTGACACGAACCAAGGCATCCAAGCTAAAGTTCACCACCGTGATCTAGCCACAGTGGGTTTTGACCATGACAAAACTAACTTAACCCATCTTGAATCAATATGTTACACGTTATTAATCAAAATAGTTTTGAAAGGCAAACTTGACCAAGACATGGAAAACATCAAATATCCCTAAACCGAACACTAGCAAGTCCAAAAACAAGCTGGGACGAAGTCGGGACTAAGCAAGTTATCAAGTAATTCAAAATTAAACCGAACCATATAGACCATTGGCTAATGAAAACAAACCGAAACACTACACCTTGATTCTCATACATGTCGATTACATATTTCAATCTTTCAAGTTTTAAAGTTTGTGATTTAAGTACTTCCTCTTGTATGATCGTCCGACCAAACAACCAAGTTTTTAACAACATATTTATTGTTGATTCTATAACCGATTCTTGAATATCAAGATATTAACAATTTTAACGATCAACAAATTTATACCAATTATATTTAGATAATAAACTAGTGAATATATACTTGATCAACCCATCAAAATAAATAAATATAACTACATTATTCAATAAGGGATTCAAGAAGAAAATCTTACAACTAAAAGAGGAAAACATGTAGCAAGATGATATCAAAGGAAGTAAAACTCGAGCAACGAGACCACTTCTTCACCAAAGAACTCGATCAAACCTTTCTTTAGTTTGAGTGGCGATATGAAGAGTAGGTGTGAGATATCCTCCGAGACTCATGGTTTATATAGAAATAAAGAGGAAGTCCTTGCTTGACCTTCGAGGTGGGGATCGATTAAGTGGCCTTCTTTGGGTAGCGATTACAAGGTCTTCACGTGTCTTCTTCTTGGTGGTATCCTCAACCGTGGTCCAAGGAGGACAAGAGGTCCTTGGTTTTGTCGATTTGCTCATGGGATAAGCCAATTGATAACTCTTCTTGGATTGAAGTTATTAAGGTGTTGGGAAGGGTGTTTGGAGGTTTAGCTATCTTTGGAGTGGGGAACCGCGGCGTGTGGAGGGGAGAAGGAGGAGGCGAAAAGGAGGTTGAGGGTTTGTGGGCGTGGGTTTCGAGAAGAAGAAGAGAAGAGATGGGTAAGGGATGGGGATAAGGTTTTGGTTTTTTTTTTTTTTAAGTTGTATAAGTGTTTGTAATTATTTATTTTGTGTAATATTTAGGATATTAGGTGTATTTTGTACTTCGTTGTTAACCCGTAATGTATAACTTCAAGCGGAAAGTTGTAATATTTATCTTTCTAGACACGTTATAAATAAACCATCACGATGACGCCATTTAGATTTTTATTAGTTCGCTTTTATTTCTCGCGTTTTCTTCTATTTTAGTTTGGTACGCGTATGGACTCATAAGACAAGAAAATATTTCTTGTGAGACCGATTTAGAATCAAGAAAGATCGTGCATAATTAAATAAGACTACTCGGATAGGCATAAATTTTATGCAAGAAAAGATGAAATGTACATGCTAAAATGCTCAATTTAGATCAAATAAATTTGATAAGCAGTCTAGTTCATAAATATGAAGATTTAAAATAGCGAAATTTTCCGGTGACTACAGTGAGTTGGGCATCTCCAACTTCAGCCCAACAACGGGTGATCGACACTTTCGACCATAAAGTGCCTCGAATGGAGCCGCTTGATGCTCGCGTGGTAACTATTGTTGTAGGAGAATTTCGCCAGCGGCAAGTGTTTATCCCAACCTTTTCCAAAGTCGATCACGCAAGCTCAAGCATGTCTTCAAGGTTTGGATAGTCCTTTCACTTTGGCCATCGGTTTGAGGATGATATCACGGTACTCATGTCAAACGAGTGCCTAAGGCCTTTGAAGAGATTTCGTAGTGTGAAGTAAAGCATCGTCACGGTCAGAAATGATGGAAATTGGTACTCCATGACGAGATACAATTTCCTTCAGGTATAGTTGAGCAAGGGTTTCCATTTCATCATTTTCCTTGATGGGTAGGAAATGAGCGGATTTGGTAAGACGATCAATGATAACCCAAATGGTGTCGTAACCTCTAGCAGTCTTTGGTAGTTTGGTTATGAAGTCCATAGTGATTCTCTCCCACTTCCAAACTGGGAGTTCAGGTTGAGTTAACAATCCGGAAGGTTTTTGACATTCGGCTTTGTCTCGAGAACAGGTGAGACATTTTCCAACGTACGTTGCAATTTCAGCTTTCATGTTCGGCCACCAATAAAGCTTCTTGAGATCTTGGTACATTTTGTCGGATCCCGGATGAATGGAATATTTAGACTTGTGAGACTCATGCATAATGAGTTCTCGTATTCCTCCATAAAGTGGTATCCAACTTCTATCGCCAAAACATAGGGTTCCATCCGATCTTTGCACAATGCCGTTCTCGTTTTCCGGCATTCCAAAGATTCTTTCGTTGGGACGATTTTCAGGTTCGAGAGCTTCAGCTTGAGCTTCAAGGATTTTTGATGGAAGGGGTGACTTAATTGTCATTCCCAAGGATCTTACTCGAAGAGGTTTAGGTCGATCCTTTCGACTAAGAGCATCAGCTACGACATTTGCTTTTCCCGGGTGATAACGGATTTCACAGTCGTAATCACTAAGCAATTCTAGCCATCGGCGTTGTCGCATGTTTAACTCCTTTTGATCGAGAATGTGTTGGAGACTTTTATGGTCGGTAAACACCGTACACTTGGTTCCATATAGGTAATGTCTCCATATCTTGAGAGCGAAAACCACGGCTCCCAATTCCAAGTCATGGGTAGTGTAGTTCTTTTCGTGAGTTTTGAGTTGTCGTGAAGCATAAGCGATCACCTTGTTTCTTTACATCAGTACCGCACCTAACCCTAGGTGTGATGCATCACAGTAGACCATAAAATCTTCCACTCCATCGGGTAAGGCTAAAATGGGGGCTTCACAAAGCTTTTGTTTCAAGAGTTGAAAGGCTAACTCTTGTTTCTCTCCCAGTCAAAGTTCTTCTTTTTCCGGGTTAGTCTGTTAGAGGTTTAGCGATTTTGAAAATCCTTGATAAATCTTCGATAATAACCCGCAAGGCCCAAGAATTGACGTATCTCGGTAGGGGTAGTAGGGGATGACCAATCTTTGTGACTTCGATTTTGAAGGATCAACATGAAGACCATTACTATCTATCACGTGACCAAGGAATTGAACTTTTGAATCCGAAGTCGCACTTGGAAAATTTAGCATCTGATTCTTCTTTCTTGAGCGGCTCTAGGATGGCTTTCAAGTGTTCGCATGCTCTTCCTTGTTGCGGAATAGATGAGAATGTCGTCAATGAACACAATCACAAATTTGTCCAAGTAAGGTTTACACACTCGGTTCATCAGTCCATAAATACCGGTGGTGCATTTGTCAAACCAAATGGCATCACTTGGAACTCATAGTGGCCATATCGTGTTCGAAGGCGTTTTGGAATATCCTCCTCCCCAACTCTTAGTTGATGATAACCGACCTCGGATCAATCTTTGAGTAGGCGCTTGACCCTTGCGGTTGGTCAAACGGATCGTCAATCCTAGGCAATGGATAGCGATTTTTCACCGTTAGTTTGTTCAACTCTCGGTAATCAATACACATACGGAAAGATCCGTCCTTCTTTTGACAAATAAGACCGAGCTCCCAAGGCGAAGAACTCGGTCGAATGAATCTTTTTTGGACGGTTCTTGAAGTTGGTCGACAGTTCTTGTAGTTCGGAAGGTGCCAATCTATAGGGTGCTCGTGCCACTGGTGCCGCTCCGGCACTAGCTCGATTGGAATTCTACTTGCCGAATAGGGGAAGGCGAGCAAGTCTTCGGAAATACTTGGAAAGTCCCTAGCCACGGGGCGTCTTTTAGTTGTTTTCGTCCGCTTCCTTCTTCTCCGTTACTTGTGCTAGAAAAATGTGGCATCCTTTTTCTATGTACTTCGCCGCCTTAACGCACGAGATGATGTTCAATCGGGTCTTACTACGATTACCCGAATGATTAGAGTTTCACCATCGAGAGGAATGTGAGCGACTTTCTCGTCACAGATGATTCTTGCACGATTCTTGGATAGCCAATCCATGCCAATGACAAACATCGAAGCTACCAAGTTGAATAGGCATAAGGTCTATATCGAGCGGGTGATTTGATAAAGATAGGTTGCAACCTCGAAGGATAGTGTTAGTTCCTACTATTTTTCCATCGGCTAGCTCTACTTCATAAGTGGTATCTAGGGTAGTTGGGGTGACTTTTAACAAAGGTGCAAACTTAGAAGACACAAAGCTTTTGTCGGCTCCGAATCAAATAACACTTTAGCTAAATGATGGTTGAGTGAAAAGCGCACTACCGTAACGACATCCGGGTTCTCTTGTGCATCTCCATCTCCTAGCACATATGCTCTTGCTCTAGCGTGGTTGTTGTTGTTGTTGTTGTTGTTGTTCCGCTGACTTTGGGCATCTACTTTGACATGTCCGACTTCTCCACATCAAAGCAAGTTATCCCAATAGGTTGAAGGTTACCTCGATGCAGTGGCTTGGCAATCCTTGTGGGTATGGCCCACCTTGTTACACTTTCCACACTTAATGGTGCAACGTCCCACATGATGCGGTTGCATCGAGTGCACAAAGGTGTGGTCCAAAGATAGCCTCTTCCGATGGCGGGGTAGCGACATAAGCCCTTGCAACTTCGAACTGATCAAACTGACATACACTAACCATCTAGAATATAAATGGAAGCAACCGAAACAATATCAACATAACGTATAAAATGAACGCACCAATTACTTAAAATACTAAATAATTAGTACACAAAGTACAACATTTAGCTTAATAACTTATAAAACATATACTGTTTTCAGCACACAATAACTGACTGAATTAAGTTTTGACGGAACAAAAATCAATTGTTCACTATAACAAGTTTGAGACGACAAACAAAAATCAATAAACATAACATTGGACAACACAAACACAAATAAAATCATAAATCAACCAAAGAAATACAATTTCGATTAAACAACATATTAATTTATTTAATATAACACTTGTTCAGACTCACATAATTAAATTTAATTGTGATTTAAACATTTTTCATATCAAATAATTAAATATAATTTAAATAAATTGTTCAAATAAAATTAACTAAATTATTACAAAGAAAAACTAAAATACTTACACAAAAGTAAATATATGAATGGATAATTCTTCAAAGAATGTAAGATAGTGGTATAGAGATGATTCAATGTAATTCATAGTGGCTTTGAGTGATTAGGCTATGTAGATAGGACTGGTTTATCCTCTGGAAAAAGGTGGTGGTTTGCTTCGGTGGAATCGGAAAGGGAAGGAGTCGTTTGGTGTCAGAAAGGATGAAAAAGAGTTTAAGTTTGTTTGTTTATGAAGAATTAAAGGAAGAGTTTATGTAGTTGGTTGTGAAGTAATGATTGGAATAAATAATGTATTTAATTAGGTTATATATTTAATTGTTTATATGGAATGACAATAATTTATGTTATTAATGTTATTAATGCTAAATAAAATGAATTGATAAGTAGTGCTAATTAATATTTGATAGTATATATATAAAAGAAATTTAACTAGTACAAATAAATTAACAGCTATTAGGTAATTAAGCAAGTGTATTTGATACATATTAAATTTACTTTTGTTTAACTTTAAATGTTTAGTGCTTCCGATCTCTATGTTTTAATTGCGATGTTTCTCAGGAGAGTTTCATGCCCATCTGCTTTGGTAAATAGAGACAGTTTTAGAATTCTACAGTTGTAAAGTTGATAGTTTTAGAACGTTTCAGGATCCCAATTTCGATACAACTATTCACCTTTTCAATAAACCCTTTCAGGTTATCAACTTGGTTGCTGAATGCCATTTACCAATATTGATAACCGATTCTCATTGGCCAATCTGAACATTAGGTTGACAATTTGACCTACTAGAATTCCAAGTTGCATTTAACTACGGAAGACTTCCAAAGTCCATGGCCCTAGGTGTACTAGTGAAAGATAAGGCGAATACAAATCCAGAAGGTCTTCTAATTTTTATTTGTAGTATATTATTTATCTGGCTTAGATGAATGAATACAGTTCCTACAGGATTAGTGAACATCGTGATTTGACACCTTTCAATTATCGATTTTAAGTGTGAGAATTACCAAATGAAATTCAATTTGTCAGTCAGATCGTATTTACTACGAATTATTACCGATATTCCAAAATCCATCTGACCTTCTTCGCATTCAATTTTTTTTCATCCGTGATTTAACAGTAAATATTTGATTCTAAGTTTGTCTCCAGAACAATTTATTTTCTGAGTCGATAATAAATTTTGTCCATGTTTCATAATACTCTTTTAAGGTGTAATTTATAAGATTAGATTAGGTATCCAGAAACTTCAATGAACGTATAGTCTTAGTTTAGTTCGAGTGTTGTTAGAGAGTCTTAGTCGACGAAACTTCATTCATAAGGCTATCTGGTCCCTGTCAAGGTAAAGCTTTTGTGAAAGCTTATTGTTCTTTGTAGATATAGGTTGTATAACAATCTATACAAGCAAGGAGAGAAGGTGAGGCTAGCGTTTTCACAAGTATTTACCAGTAAGATTTTTTTCTAATTGATATTTCATTTGGCAATGCTTTTTGATCTTAATTATTAACGCAAATGCAATATTCCAATACGTAACTTCATTAAAGCATATCTACTTCGGCTTTGATAGTTGCTACGAATCTACATATGATAAGACATTAATATAACTGCTTAACTGCTAATCATAGCTGATGTCATTCCGTATTTTGATAACATCGAAGATCGCTTTTGAAAATAAGCAGCTCAAACGGCCTGAACTTACTTCGATTGTCGCAGTTTGTGTTGGAGGTCAATTAAGTGTCGGCGGTGCCCCGCAACTCAGAATTCTTCGCTGGAGTCGCACTGAATACGGAAGTCCTCAGGGCGTCTTTATTGTCTCGCTTCCCTTCCGACGTGAATCGGATTAGTCGCTTGAATCAGTTATCGACTTCCGATGTAGAGTTTCAATCGAGGGATGAGACTTCGTCTATTCTCGATTCGGTTAGCCACGAGCATGAAGACTAGATGTACGAGATGGCATAGTATTCCAATGACTATCGGTGTTACTTATGCAGTTACTTACGTGATTAATGTTCGTGGTACCTTCTAAGGTGCACACGACACCTTTGTCGATATTTAATTAAAGATTTGCTTGAGGTCCCAACCAGTTTTCCAACCCTTTTTATAAACCAATTTTTTAAAGAATTTAAAATTTAACAAAATTTAAATTCAAGTTAAAAATTATTGAAACCAATAAAAATAAATTAAATAAATACCAAAATAAATTAATAAATTTAAACAAAAGGAAATGACAAAGAATAAAGGTGTAAAAAAAGCCTTGGTAAACCAATTCCAATTTCCATTGGTGCGGGGAATTGATCCGAGTCATGTTTATATAGAAATAAAGAAGGTTGCTTTTGGTTGATGTAAAGGCCCTTTGGTAAATTTGGGTTCCGGGTCTTTTGGGACTTGTTTGTAAGGGAGCATTCCCTTGGGTTTTAATAATGTAAAGGGATTAAACTCCTTGTAAAGTTAATAGTAGTAAGTTTAAGGTGGTTGGAGTATCCAGTGGGAACCCAATTTGAAAAAAAAAGTTTATTTTGCTTGTTTTAGAAAAAAGGAAGATGGTTAAGTAAGGTTTTTTTTTTAATTTTGGTTTTGGTTAAAAAATTTTAAAATTTTGGTTTGGTGTATTTGTAAGTGTTAGAAATATGCTTAAAAAGGAATATTATCTTTCAACGTGCTAAAATAAAAGGAAATAATTTTTAATTTTTAAATAAAAATTTCCGCTTTTTATTTTTTTGAAAATGAAGGACCTTATAAAAAAATATTTTGGAGACCGTGAAAAAAAATTGTTTAAATAAACCTAATTGAAACATTAAATTTTATAAGAAAATGAAATTTTAAACTAATTTAATAAAATAAATTTAAAAAAATTTTAATATTTAAAGGAAAATTTAGTTTGGGGAAAGACAAAAGGAAACCGTGGAATTTTAGGTTTAGTGGTTTTAGTGTTAAAATGTGGTTTAAAAATTTTAAGGCCCCGCTATGGTCTCGATTTTAAATTTAACCTACATGGGTTTGGGCTTCCCTTGATTTTAAATTAATTTTTTGGTTTCGTGCTCGATTTAACCATTATGAAAGAAAGAAACCACATGCTTTAAAAAAGACAGTAAAAAGTTTTAAAAAAATTTAGGATTATTTAACGGGGCATGTCTTGGAAGAGGCCAAACCCAAGGTTTTCGAAACCCCCTTTTTCAACGACTTTTTGGTCTTTCCCGAAAACTTTTGGGTTCTGCAAATGATCGCTAATTGTATAGCCCTGGGTGAATTTAGACCAAAACACTCCTCAAAAGGGCGTGAACGAAACCCCATAAAAAAATCGAAAACCAAATCCTAACGTCCGAGAATGTAACCTTTTATGCTCCGGTACTAAAATCGAGTTCACCAGAATTTCAATTCAAGTACTTAAAACTAAGGGAACCTTACTCCAAAGCTAGGTATAAGAATTCGAACGAGCAAGAATTAAGGAATTTATAAATAATCGTTACTAGAATAATAACGTAACCATTCAAATTTCTTTAAATTTATGTTTTATATTCGTGTTAGACAAAGGAACCAAAAATTTCCCGTTTTTCTAACCGAAAGGAACCCTAGGTTCCGTATCTAAACCGGGTTTCCGAAAAACCAATTTCTTCATTTCGGATTTAAAATTTTTGGAGGAAACTTTTCCAAGCACAAAAATTTTTAAATTGACAAAAGTCGGACAGGGACTAAAGGTTCAAATTAAATTAAACCCCATAACCATTGGCTAATGAAACCCAAAAACAATTCATCCATAAATCATTTTCCCGAGTTTTAAAGTTTTAATTTCTTTTTCTGTCCAACCACAAGTTTTAAAATTTTAATGTGATCTTAAGATTCCCGGTTTAAAAAAATTTTAACTTTCAACCAAACCATAATTAAATTTTTCCTTGATAACCTTTCAAAAAAATAAATAAATTCTTATCCTTGTCAATAAAATTCCTTTAAAAGAGAAGTGTGAACTTTTTCAAAAGAAAACTTGGAAAATTTGGTTTCCAATCGACAACCCGTTTAATAAAGTAGTGTAGTTCCTCCCGGAGTTTGGTTTTGAAAAAGGAATTGTTTCTTTCCTTCGACCAATTAGGCTGAATTCCTTCCCCCTTGGGGAAATCTCAAAGGAAAAGGTTGGTTTTTGTTTCTCCACCAAATTTCCTTTTTAAAGTTTTAGGTTTTGTAAGGGATTATTTACCGGAGGGAAGCGTTGGGGAGGGGGACCAATTTGAGTTTTTGGGGGTTTTAAGAAAAATGGGAACCAAAATTAATTTTGTTAAGTTTATTTGATATTTTAATTGGTAATTTTTGGTTTGGTGTTTTTTGTTATGTTTCCATTGACTAATAAGAAGGAAATGTATCATTTACCATTTAAAAAAGGTCACATCAGTTTGTTTATATTCTCCTATTTTGTTTCCTTCATTTGAGTAGCGGCTCTGCGAAAATTTTGTAACCAAATATAAATTAAAAATTAACTTATGATGCATCTTTGAAAAATGAAATCCAGTTGCTCAATTTTCAATAATTTTAACCTTTCAATTTTCAACTTGTAACCGATAGCTTCAAGCGGAAAGTTGTAATATTTATCTTTCTAGACGCGTTATAAATAAACCGTCACGATGACGAAGTTTTAGATTTTATTAGTTCGCTTTTATTTCTCGCGTTTTTTCTATTTTAGTTTGGTACGCTGTAAGGACTCATAAGACAAGAAAATATTTCTTGTGAGACCGATTTAGAATCAAGAAAGATCGTGCATAATTAAATAAGACTACTCGGATAGGCATAAATTTTATGCAAGAAAAGATGAAATGTACATGCTAGAATGCTCAATTTAGATCAAATAAATTTGATAAACAGTCTAGTTCATATATTTAATATGAAGATTTAAAATAGCGAAATTTTCCAGGTGACTACAAACAACAAGTTTTGCAAAATCTTCTCTATAAATAAACAATTATATATAAATGATATTGAGAAAGTGGTAACGCTTTTACCAATAGCTTTATAAATGACAAATCTTTCAAAAGCTTTACTCACAATGCAACCAATTTTTTCAAAAAAACTTGATGGGAGAATAAAAAGTTATGAAAACCATTTGCATCGATGTTCTAAGTAAAGGAAACAAGGGTTGTGTGTTGGGAAACAAGGTTAAAAGTTGAATGGAGAATTGAGATGTTGTTGCAAAGGTTCTAAGAGATGAGTTAAAAAGAGAGAAAGGTATAATACATTCAAGCAAAGATGATCACGAAGTGAATAGAGGGGACATAGTGGAAAATGTCTTACCAAAGCAGTTAAATGAGTTAAAAGTTGTTCATAGTGATTATATTCCAACAAACATGTCGGTTGACTTGCCCCTGGGACCCCACAAAGGGACGCTACCCCTTCACCCCTATTTATCATGGTGATATAAGACTGGTGGTAACAAGGGAAAGAAGACGGTCGTTTCCAAGACTGAGTTGTGGGAGGTGTGGTTGTGTGCGTGTGTGTGATTTTAGTTTTTGTGAGGTATATTTGGATTGTAATGTTGGTTATGTTATTACACTATGTTGGTTGTGTAAAATGTAGAGGGAGGGTGAATACGCTGCTTTAAAACTTAAAACTTTTGTATCAAACACTCGATTAAGTGTGACACAATATGAAAAGTGTCAATTATAGATCTACAAAACTAGGGATAATATTAAGTAGATCACCACACAAACATAACATAAGTATCATGCCACAACACAAACCTAGTCAACATAACATAAGCAACAATCCACATAAACATAATGCAAAGATAAATATAAAGCGATAAATGAAAAAATAAACGTAAAGAGATAAGTGAAAGAAATTAAAAACCAGACACGATGATTTATAGTGGTTCGGTCACGAAGCTCCTCTTCACTAATCAACAAGCTCCCTTCTTGGCGGAGAAAACCATACAACGTCGCTTACAATATTTTCTGACACTAAGCTAAATGTCGAGTTCTTCTTCAGGTACAACCAAACCCATTATGTTTTATGGCCCAACATAACAAACCTTGTGTTTTTAGGCCTAAACACATAAACCGCGTCAACTTACATTGTTTTCCGACATTAAGCTAAATGTCGAGTACTAATCTAGCTAGTACCAATCTCACTCATGATCTACCCGATCCTCACAAATCACACAAGCTATAAGATCCACATGATCTACACTCGATCTACTCAAGATCTACCCGATCTACTCACGATCTACCAGATCAACACGATCTACCCAATCTTCACATGATCTACTCGACCTATACATGATCTACATGATCAACTCAATCTACACGATCTACTTGATCAACCTAAGTATGATGACAAGAACTTGATGTACGATGACATACAAGAAGTATGTAACAAGTGTTACGAGTGCGCTAGACTATAACTACAACACTTTGTATCTTTGTGATATGATGTGTTCTTCTCTTGCACTAGTAGAGGAATGAAGGTGATCACTTGAATGGATGATTGAATCACTCTTAAACAAAGATAAACTAACTACATGATCAAAGAAAGTGGATTTGAGTGGGTGAATAAAGAACAGAAAGTTTTGTGTGAAAGACCTTGCCAAAATGTGTAAAATAGTCCACTATTTATAGAGGCTGAGAAAACTAGCTGTTACAGAAAGACGACACCACTAATTGTCATACGGCACCACTAAATTTAACGGTGCCGTCGGTTATTTAGTGGTACCGTTCTAGACAAAAACGCTCCCATTTTTGTTTTTAGTGGTGAAGGTTTATCTGGGGATGTTTGGAGCTGTTTTGGGGGGGGGGGGGAAATAGTTGTTTGGATTTTTAAACTTACTTTTTCTAAATAAAACATTTCTTTATAATTCAAAAATAATTTATAAAATGTAATTTTGACAAAAATGTTTTGTCACATTTAAAAATGTAAAGTTTGATGGAAGTTATTCTAAAAAAATAAGAATGAGAATGATATGCACCTAGATGCGAATGGAAATGACTTCATACCATGGGAATTTGTTGGATTTGACCTTTGAGAAAAGGCGTGACAAAATGTTTTAGATTAATATATCGCTTGCAACCGATAATGAGATGCATGATATATTTCAAAGGAGAAAAGGATATGCATGTGATCCTAGTGTGGATGAATATCTCTAATGGTGTCGAGAGAATGAAGTTATAGAGTTCTAGTTTTGAATGATCCTAGTTGTGTGTTAGAGATAATTTGGTGCATAAAGGATTTTGTGTGATTGTATAGTTATACACTTTATGTATAATAAATGTGAGAATTGAATGTTTTTGAACTAACTATCACTATCAATAATGAGATATAGTTGTAAGGTTTGAGTGGAATGATCGGATTGAGTGTTCTTAAACTCACTATCACTATCAAGAGTAAAGTGTAGCTATGAGGTTTGAGTGGGATTTATATAAGGATTGAAGATTCTGAAACCAAATATCACTGTCAAGAGTGAATTTTAGTTATAAAGTTTGATATGAAGGTTGAGGGTGCTTGTATAAAACAAATAGCTAGGTGATCACATAGAGTTGAGGTTATGAAGCTAAAACCAATTGTACTTTTGTGAAAGGGATTTTGCTAAGTAGCGAATACTTAAGAAGTGAATATTTTAGTGAATGATTCTAGGAAATAAGAACCACATTTGTGTGTTCTTGAGAGTGTTTGGTGAAAGATTATTTGTGTATGAATGTGTTTTAGCTCCCCCTTAATTGTTGCCATCTGAACAAGATGTTTTGAGAAACGAATCAAAAATGAAAAGGAAACTAAACGTTGATGGAAGCGATGAGCTTAGTAGCGTCATGACGAATGATGGTTAGCATACAGTGAGCTTCACCGTTGAAGTCACTTTGCTCTTCTCGATCATTGTGATCATTCATAGAACAATCATATGATGAGGCATGTATTTCCTCAAATGATGTAGAGATGAGATATTGACCAACTATGTAGTGGTAGAGGCGAGAGTGAGCGACTATATAGTGGTAGAGGCTAGAGGTTAGATGGTGAATAAGTGCTAATAGGATTTTATGGTTGTGAAGTTGGTGATGGATTTCTCGTATAGTTATCGTCACTGGAAGAAGCTAAATTGATGAGGAAGATTTGTCTCACACTTAGAAGTTCTTCGCTTGAAGAGTGTGTAAGATAAATGGAATGCGGAAGCATTGACGAAGATTGAGGATGTAGTTAAACTGAGAAGATAATGGATACGAAAGTAACCAAACATATGGCATGTTTTGGATTATGTGGAATTGTTGTTTAACTCAAGGATCAAGAGGATGGATACAAAAGGTTGTGAAAGTTGAAAAGGATAAGAACTCAACAGATGCACAGAATCTGTTGAGACAAGAGACGGTTCCCCTGATGGATGGGTTCATGACTGCAGTAAGTGGGTTTTGATAGTATTTTTGGTCTATTTGGGACAGCAAGACCGAAGGTGTGTTGGTTTGAAGAAGGAAAGATGGAAAATTTTACAAAGAAAATGGGTCCGCATGTGCACGGAACTACTGTACCACTAAATTTAGTGGTGTTGTGACATGTCGGACATAAATGTGTTCCATTTTGATTTTGACTTAATAAATTTTATTGATTTAGTGAGACTTTTAGACCTAATAATTTCTTTGAAGGATAAATCCAACGGATTTGTCGAACGATACTTGACAACTAGAGATGACTTCAATATTTCCAATGAAGTATTTAAATAGTCATTACACATGACTCGAAGGATGTTCCGAACACATGTAAATTACCAATTTACGAAATGTGTTCCATCATTCCTAGACCTAAGCGCAGATAATTGAATGGTTCACGTTTGAGAGGTTTGGTTAATATGTCGATGATGTTATCTTCCGTCAGAACTTTTTCGATGAAGATGTTTCCTTTCTGGACGTCGCCGCGAAGAAAATGATGACGGATTTCAATGTGCTTCGTATGCGAGTGTTGCACGGGGTAAAGGCGTAAAGCAAGGCCTATGGTGCTGATTCGCAACAGGTTTTAGGACCTAAAAGAAGGAAGTATTTTACTGAAAAAATAGTGGTAGATGTGTGGGTGAGACTCGATTTGGAACATAAGGATGACTCTCAGTTGATGTTTTTATGATATTAAACCCAAATCTGAGGTTTGGTATTCTTAGGGTGATTGATGGAATTTGGGATGAGCATCCATTATTGTTGTGAGATCGCTGCATGAGATCGCTGCACACCAGTAGGTGATCAAGATTACCTGCAAGACAAAGAATGTTTTTGTAGACGAAAAAGAAAAGACTTAAAAAACTTAATCTTCAAATAGGCATATTGTTTGTTATTCGGGAGACAGGGAGTATCAACGGACTGTTGGCGAGATAGGATGATACGTTGGTTTTCTATCCTAAGGTGGATGGATAAAGTTCAATCCTCAATATATATGAGTTTAGGTTGACGATAAAATTCCATGACGAATCGATGGTGATGAAAGTAACTGAAAAAATGAATATACTTGGTCTCAAGGAATGTATATTCAGAAGAGAATGAAAGAACCTACAAATCCCTTAATGTAGGAACTCGTGAGTCCTTTGTGATCCGAAGGTTGATGTTAGCTTTAAGCTTTTGGATGAGCGTTTTAACATATGTTGTTAAAAGGCTTGAATGTGATGTTTCGGATATGACATTTAACAATTGCGATCGCAAGTTAAAATTACTTGAATATTTCGGATGAAATATTTAAGTTGTCAAACTTACTCCGAGTTCTATTAGGTTTGTATCTAACCTTTCCTTGACAAAAGAGTGTATCACTTGGAAGAAAGCGAAACGATGACCAAGGAATTAGGACAATTTCATGACTACTTTAACTTTTAAATTTTGACACTAGTGTAAGACTATATGACGTCTAAAAGTTTATAGTGATAGGCATACCTGATTCATTATGTGTCAAAACAACATAGTGTGGTGCACAATTAACAAGAAAATCATGTAAAATGCACATAAGGAACAAATTCAAACATCATACAAAATATGATAACATTTAGCATTTAAGAACATGTATCATAGATATACATATCAAGAGATATTATATCAGAATATCTAATCGAAAGCAAAATCTTTCTAATAAACATGCATTAAATAATTAATCAAGTAATTACTGAGCATTAAGAAAGCATGAAGGAATTTAATCATATCTCACAAGAACATGTTATCACTTTGAAACACATATATGGGATGCAAGTAATCTAGGTTCGCTAAGGAGAATCCTAATAACTACTTATTTAAAATGCAATCCTAATGGGAGACAAAGTTCACCGATGTAAACAATCTTTAGTCAAATGTAGGAATTAAAATATTTCAATGTAGAGAATGAGTATGAGCCTATCACTAGTGGTGCTCAATTCAGGCTACACATGACCATTTTTACGGGTTATACCACGAAACCAACTTCTCTCCTGTAAACAATTCAACCGTTAGGTCAAATTGATCTTCTAGTACAATAGGTTCTCCAGTAGTCATTCTCAAGTTAGAAAAAGTCAAATTCCTTTGCCTATCGAAGTGTAGAAAAGATGATATTAGCTTATTTCACTAATACATGGCCTAATATGACTCAACTAGTCCATATATTTTAAAAGCCGATTAAGAAGATGACATGTCTTACACAATATCCTAACAAAGGCAAGCACAATGTTCAATTTGGTGTTTGAGATTTAGAGGTTATTTGGTTTAGATGGTGCATTTTATGATCTCTTGGAAGACATCTTTGTTTGTTGAGTAGTTACATGTTATATTAACATGATTTGATTTTCTAGAGCCAAGAGATGCCCTAATGTGAAACAGTGTAGAATATGCTACATTGAAAGTGTTTCGAGAATGCTCCTTTGCATGTCTTGGGAAAAGAATCTAGTTAAGGTTACATACCTCAATAGCTCTTGCAAATTTTCTATGATGTATGATTGAAATGAGACATATTGTATCTTTCAACAAATATGCTTATCTAAGAAGAAAGTTATCACTCTTTCATATGCCTACTAAACCAAATATTTTAGTGTATGACCAAATTTGATTGTTAATGACACACAGTGTATTGGGTTATTATTCAAATCTAATGTCCTATATATTTCAAACAAGATGCAATGTATTCTCTTGTAACATAACAATTCATGTTACAAGGAAAATGAGATACGTAGGATATAAATTATCCTTTGTTAATCTTTTGATAAAAGAGATACATGTGATCACATACATAATAGTTAATAACATGTTATGTGCGATACTTTTACTAGACATGTGATTTTGAGTGTTGTGTCGTTCATGAGCAAAGTTTACATGTGTTGCTTGTTTGCTTGTGTTTGGTTTTTCGAAAATGACACATTTACAAATTGCATTGCAAAGTAAATTGATTGAATATTTTGGATGAAACATCCAAGTCGTCAATCCTACTTCGTTGTGTATTTCATGCATCTTTTAAACATATTAGTTGGAATACAACCATTGGATAAGAAGACTCAATATGGCATCATCAACACATGTGTGAGTTATGATTCGATGCACATTCTTTTCGTCTTGAGAAGGACGTCAGTATTTTTTCATGACAATCGAGTGTGATTGAGTATGTAGGTTCAAGATAATACTATAGTTGTATTTTGATATAATCTTAAAGCTAAACAAATAATGAATTTAATTTCATGTACATACTTGAAAAATTTTCAATTAGATTCGATAATGATATCAATCATAATTTGAATAATGATTCAATATATATATCGAAATCTTTCTTGACACTCACAACCACTCTTTTTAAAAGAAAATAAATAAAGATTTATGGAATGTGTTCCATTAAATCTAATACTAGTTATATGTGTGAGGTTAATAATAAGGACATGTTAACTTGCTACTTCGAGATCGTCATTTATTTTTATATGCAAAAAACTCTTTATTATTACGTATAATATGTATAGTTTTTGACATTTTAAGAGTATAAAAATAATTATCCTAACCATTTTTATATAACACACAACTTTTGTAAAATATAATATGTTTGAAACATTTTGTGTGTGTCTAAGTACATGCAAGGTTCAAAAATACATTTTCTTTTACTTAAATACTAATGTATTATTATAAACATTTCTTTTGTTTAGACAACCTATGGCCAACCAAGATAAGAGCATTAAATGTTTTAGAAATCATGTTGAAATTTTGATGAAAGTGTTACATATTTTAACACTTAAACCTTTGGAAAGATAATTTGTGTAAGACAATATCTTTCGACCTACACGATCAGTCAACTTAGTTTCCATTCCTAAAAAGGTTACTAAAGAATTTTAAAACTTGCAAGATGTCGAAAGCATATATGCAAGAAAAGTGGTCTATGCCTATATGCAATGTAAAACCAATTACGCAGCTTAGTGCAAGAATTCTAGTCTAAGTCCTATTGACGCATAAACCGGAAAACTAATAATCAACAAATAGCAACAAGGCATGAAAACACTTATGATTATAGATATAATTAGCTCAACTAAAGATAATAATAAGTACTCAAAAATATTAACTAACAATACTAAGACATAAAGAAAAATAATTAGTCATTTAGCATAACACACAAAAGTACTTAACATCATTTTGTGTATTAAGTACAACAATATATACTTAGCTTGATTTTATTTGAAAATGAATTAGTTTACTCCCCATTTCAAAATTTGATCAAGTTCAACACTTTGAAAATATAGATACATCAACGTGAGATGTTCTCTTTGCAATTTGACCAAAAATTTGCACAATCGGCATAACCGGACTAGACTTTCTGTTACAAATCAAGGAAATTTCACTTTACAATCAATTCCTAAAAGTATTTTTAAATGAAAGTAGACTCAATTTCGTTTAAAACAATAGGTAGCGCGACTTCTACGGACTTACAAACTCTATTCTTTTATTGGTCTAAGAAAACCTTCAAGCTAGTATGATAAAGTATACTTAACAATAAAACTTGTCAGTATCAAGCAATTAAATACTTTTCATATTTTATCCCCCTTAATGTGTAATTTGATACATGGATCGCATCTGAATTTTAAAACAATTTGTTTTAAAATTTGAGCGACGGCTCGATACCAATTGTAGAAAACGAGGGGGGTGAATATGTTTTCGCTTAAAAAATTAAAAACTTTTGTATCAAACACTCGATCAAGTGTGACACAATATGAAAAGTGTCAATTATAGATCTACAACAACTAGTGTAAGCACCCGTAAAATCAACCTGTCATTAACAAATGTAATTACGAATCAATGCCAATTTTGGTACCATATTTTTTTTTATGAATAACGATTTCATGAACTATCTCGCAACCATAACACAAACTAATTCCAGATATAACAAGTATGTTCCGAATCATTTTGACACGACCAAATTCACCACTTCTCATTTAAAATGTATTTATCTTATTTATTATATTAATTTTTTATATTTAATTCCTTCTTGGGCTCGGTCTAACCAAACGCACCCTATCCATTTTCTTGGGCCTGACCTGTTTCTCTTAGTCCAAACGCACCTCAAAAACCTACCCATGGGCCAAATCCACTCCTCTAGCCCATTACACTCTTAATGTTATTTTTTTTGTTTGTTGCTCGGCATACAAAACGCAACACACACACGACACTAGCAAGCACCAAGACTACCTTTTTTCTCTTTCCTTTGTGTGTCATACTAACCAAAAGGAGACACAAAACACTAAGCCACCCTAGTTAATAAATAAATACTCTAAGCACATTTGACCACTACTTTGACTCTTAAATACAATGGTTAATATGTCTTGTACACATCCATTTCGACTTGACTACTCCAAATCATGCCCTCATTTCTAGCCGATTGCATGCATGCTTGATCCTTCCAACCTTCCTTTTTCTTTTTTTCTTAAAACCTAGGTGATTTAGTAGTAAAATAATAAGTGTAGGTTCCCAAATATGTAAACTAACACAAGTATTCTAGTGAGAGAAAGACTATAGAGAGAAAGAGATGAGAGGATTCATCATAAACATAATAATAGAACTTTGTATTATCAAAATGAACTAACCAAGGCACTAGTGTGCCATTACATGATATTTATACTATTTAGAACTAGGGCAACGCCCCATAGGCTTTTCTAGAAACAATCATAAGGCCTATCGGCTTACTACATATTAAGTTACTTACATACATTTAAGCCTATAACTAAGACAACCTATTACATAAACTAATGACCGACACTTTATAATGATTACACGTAATCCCAACAATCTCCCCCTAAGGGTTGGTCATCATGGTCTTTATTTTGTAGGTTGTATGACGTCTTTTGTTCTTTGACATTCTTAGCTAATGACGTCTTAATTCTTTTTCATTCTTTGTTCTTTGTTCTTGTTGTAGTTGTTGTGATAATTTGTGGTTGTCTGCCTATCATCAACATCATGGTCTCTGGCTTCTTTACATATTTCTCCACCATGCTCATACTTCTTTTGACTGTGAATTTCCATATTTGCATAGTTCTCAAGTCTATAAACTTTGTAGATTTTTTTACTTTGGCGTAGAATCATCATTTACTTTGTGTTGCCTTAATCTTTAGGTGAGAACTTTCATGTGACACGATGTTGGTATGAGCATGTGGAGATAGAATGCTGTTGATGATAGTAGTGGTAGTGAAGGTCTCTCCTGGAACTCCGGATCTCCAATCCTGCATGTAAACAGTTGCAATAAAGTTCTCGACTTAAGAGTTCGGATATTTCATACAGGTTCATCCCAGCTTGCTCGCACATTCTTTGATGAATCTCAGATCGGATACTCACTAGCATGTCCCCGTACTCAATATCTTTACTCTGTCATTGTGAGCCGCTGGAGTACACCGAGGTATCACTCCACGACTGTAGACCGTTTGAAACCACCGCGAACACTAAGCGTAACCCACAAGGGATTACCGAAGTCACCTGCTGTCAGGGTTGTTTGATGTTGACCCTGGCAGGAGTTTCCATTCAATCAATGAGGATCACAATTGTAAATCCTCTCATAAATGTTCTGGCAGATTGCTAGGATCTGCGTAGGACTCTATAACTATATCACTTGTGTCCTTATTCTTTGAACATCAAGTGATGAGATATTTAGTGTTCCTAAGAGATCTTTTGATGAATCTCGTGGCTCTAGACTCGATTAGTGCATTTTGATTTTAGTAGTCGGAGGCTGGAGCGGTGTATCCTATTTCAATATCAACACGTCTCGTAGTGAGAGGTCTATAGATTATGTAGGGTTCCCCGTGAGAATGAAACAAGTCCTTTTGAGAGAACTTGAGTGGATAGAAGGTTAGGTGCAGTGCGTCACTGGGTCCATGACGTCTTTGTCTTCAATACCGGTGTCATCTTAGTGACAACCAGTAGCAAATGAATTGAACCCGGTTTCTGCCCTATGTTGAACATACGGAGGGCTATTTCTTTTCACCCTTTTCTTTAACTTTTCTTTTATAATTCTTCAACTCTTTCTTTCTCCATTTCTCATATTCTCCTTTTTTCAATCATACCTAAGGACTTCTAATTCTAAACTATGGGTATTGTCCTTTGGTATATCCCTCCGTCTCTGGCAGATCATAGAACGTATTTTACTTAACCTTAGTCACCTTATAACTCCATGACTATTCCTATGTTGCCATAAAACCATTTACTTGAAAATATCTCAAAGTGTTAATGATTATAAACATATTTTGTTAACACTTTGAGAGTTTTGTATTTTCAGAAATACTCCCCCTCCACTTGTGCTTATGAGTTTTGACTTAAATCTACACAGCGAGGGTAGAGTTCGTACTTTTGAATTGATCGGCTCCTGATAGACAATTCCCCGCAAGACACGGTTACATTGTTTAGTTAAAGAGTTCCATTGTTAGCTTTTAGGTGACAACTAGCTCTAATGACTAACTTGAAGATGTAAACTCTCCTTGAAAAGGAGGTTAGACCCGTCAAGGTTCATGTCTACCAAGAGTTTCTCGAATTGGTACATTCTACTAAGACAAGTCCTATTCGAGACACGTTTACATCACTAGCGAACTAGCTTGAAATTATTACCCGTCCAGGACAAATCTTTTTGATTACTGAAATTTTCAAGCTCGTCAATTCATGGGTTATGTTTGAGTTTGAGCACTTTCGAGATTCCATACAATTCACAAAATATTTTCAATCACATTTTGTTTTTCCCCCTCAAAAATAGCATATCAATGATGTTTTTGATAAAACTTTTGGATTTAAAATATGACTATTCTGAGTTTTGTGGGAAGAATTTCAACAAGAACTTTTTGTTTTGAGCAAAGATGTTTTCAAATACTCCCCCTCAACAAGTGATGATAACTTTTGAGGTTTTAACTAACGAGAGGGAATACTTATATTAGGATTGAGGCACTGAAGCGTACCTCAGGGTCCTCTCTTTACAAGTACGGGTTGTACACTATTATATGTGCACAAACCATAATATATCTACATATAAAGAATAAAAATCTAGTCTAGTTAAAGTTCAACATTTTCTATAAAATACAGATTACCATCACCAAAGTCATTCTGGACGTGTAAAGTTGTGCAGTGGAAACTTCGGTCGTCCTCCCACGTAGCTTTACAATCTGTGCATTTGATCTCTGTGTTTGAGGGTCCGGTCAATCTTGTTGACGAAGTTCCTAACATCCTGAGAATCTGCAACATTCCACTTCTTCTTTTTTTTGCAAACAAAACTAGATCTTTGAGGCGAATATCCAATCCGTCTCAAACTTTCTTCAATGTAGCATCACTAAACTTGTGGATTTCTTCAAATCCCATAAAGTAGTTGATTAAGTTGTCACTCCTGTAGATGAATCCGAAGGCCATGTTCCTCTTTAGTGTGTATTGTGGTTCTTGATTGATGTTTGGGAAGTGAAATCTCGGTTTTGTTATGTTGAGTTTCTTTTGGTAGCTTTCGACTCCCAGTTGAAGATCCTCAACTCTGTTATGTATGATGACACTGCGAATGTAGAGTAGAAGAGTGGTGACAAATGCATACTAGAGATGGGTCGAGAAGTGTCGCATCCTTCCTTGAACTTTGATTAAAAACATATATTCGATGTCGTTTAATGACAATTCCGGGAAATCAGATTCTGAAAATTCATATTCTACCTCATCTTGTCTCTTGACCACAATTTTCTCTAGAAATGTATAGTCAAACTTTGATTCTGCTTCTATACGTGTAACGGCGACAATTCTAAGATCATTCTCAACCACAGTCTTTGACTTTCCTACTAGCTTGCTTCGGTAAAATAGTCTTTGACGTTCCGGCCAGTGATGAATCCCGAGCTGAGCATCTTTGTTGTATGACACTATCTTGCTCATGAACACTTGTGTAGCGGATTCTTCAATGGTTGACTGAGTGTATCTGACAGCCAGAATGAGTGTCAGAGATGTGGTATGCTTGCATTCAGTCTTGTGTTCGTGTTGAAGGAATTCCATATCATTGTTAAAGAAGAAGAGGTACGGAATCTTAGATTGATCCTTTTTTCCAATCACGGGAAGTGGCTTTGTCCAATCGGTGTAGTACGGTGTTCGTTGATCCACGTTGAATTCGGGATTCAACCAACTAATATCATTAGACATTGCACGTGCAATGTTCTCCAGATGATACTCAAGCTCTGCCGCACTTCCTGATCGATCTTTCAACAAGTTGAAGGCATCATTCTTCATTCTTCTGAGCTCCCCTTTTGTAAACTTTTTGATCTTGTGATCGCGCTTGAATTTTCGAGCATATTCCACATGACGACCATCCACCGGCTCTTCGTCCTCGGCTGAGGAGGTTGAGCATCGACCATATCATCAAACCATCTATACTCAACAGTAAAATCTTTATCAAGCCAAGAGACAACATTAGTCACTTTTCATTGCTTGATCTTCTACTTTGGTTTTGGAGGGTGGAGACTTTTTGAGTAGTTGTAGTTTGGTGATGCTCTTCCTCGGTATATTGAAATGGTTCGTAGAATTCGACGCTGGACTGAACACCAAGCTTTTGGAGGTACGTTTGAAGTGGTTGTTTTGGAGGTAATAGTTGTCTTATGCTGTGATGAAGAACTACAGACTGTTTTATGTTTCTTTCCTTGTGAGATCAGATCAGGGTCTCGGTAATCTCTTTTCCTCTTTTGCTTTTCGGCATCGGTTTTTGCATGGAGGAGGGTTCTTTTGACGAAGGGTTGCGGAAAGAGAGTCAAAGAAAGTAGTTTCTTCAGGAGTCATGGTGTGTTGGGCATCAGATAACTTATCAAACAACTTGAACTGGAGTTCTTCAGTGGTGAGATCCTTTGTTGATGAAGTTACTGGGACATTTTGAAGAGTGATTGGAGTGGAGGCAATGATATCTAAAACTATTTGATGGATGATCGGTTTCAGATATTCCTCGACCTCTTTTGTGATGATGGTAGGTAAGTGTTATTCTCGTATCACAAATAGCAAAAACAGTAATTAAGACTAAGTGTGATCCATGACTAAAGTAAAGCAATTGAAAAGTCAGTTTAAAGAAGAAAAGTAAATTAAGCACACAGATATTTTTCAACCTTTATATTCTTTATTAAAACGAATCAAAAAGAATATATTACCCAAGTGTTTGCGGAAAAACACTTTGGATTGAATGACAAGTATGGTGTGCACTCCTCACAAAGTTTAGGCTAAGTCTAAGCACAACTGTCAGGAACCACTGAGCTATCTCAGGGACATAGTCGTATTTGGAGGAGTGAAAGTTGCTTGTATGTGTTTATCACAATTAATGCACAAGCTTAACTTTTACTCCAACCTTATGTCTATTTATACAAGTATGTAATTTGACTCTATCCTAGTGGACAAACTGACATGGTTTCAGAAGACAAATATTGATGTATTTTTTTCTCTATTTACAAAGGCTATATTGGGTAAGATACAAAGTTACTTTCAGCTAGTCAGTGATGACACTGATCCTTGTTGTTAGTCTTTCAGGGAAAGTTTGACTTCTGGCTGATAAGGACTCCTCCTTATAAGTTCAAACTTATCCCGCCTTGTCCCGCCCATTCTTCAGTCTTCATTGCCTTCGGTCTTAGTCTTCAGTCTTTGTCTTCAGTGATCATAGTTGATGAGGAGTTATGGGATTCAGTAAGTTATTGTCATCACTCACTAAATCCATCATCTTCTTCTTGACTCAGTCTTCACCCCTTGAGTTCCGCCTCACTGAGCGGAGAGACTTTTCTTCTAAGTCTCGTTCTAAGCATCCTGAAGATGACTCACTGGGTGGCTATGCGCTCAGTGACTTTTAGTGTTTAAGGTCATAAACACTTAGGGTATTTTTATTCAAATCCTATAATTAAGGGGTTTGGGTATTCATGAACCCAATGAAAGTGTTTCGTCAAATATCCGTCGGTATATCCCATTATTAGTTTATCCATTTCACCTTGGACATCTCTTGCCATAAATTGATCTACTTGTTGTTTAGTTGTTTGTAGAGCATCCATGTCTTCCGTCAATCTTTTGACTTGTTCGAAGAGAACTTTAATTTGTGATTGAGCCTTGTTTTCCTTCTTCAAACAAGCAATTCTTACAGCTTTCTTGACATGTTCCGATGCACGTGACATTAACGTCCTTGCGGGCTTCCCAGTGCCTCCCCAACGCGCCAGTCATGTATAGGAATTTTGAGTTTTGCCTATTTAAACCACACTCTTGTCATTTGATACTCACCTCTTGCTAATACATTCTTTCTCTCTAATTTCGTTTCTCTCAACCCTCTAAGTCTACTTCATAATTATGATCTAAACTTCTCTTCTATTTCTAATTGAAAGATCACTTCTTCAGCAAGAGAGATTCATAAGAACCTCCACTCTTGTAAATTGTGTCGAGTATCTTCTTATCTATACCTTTTCTATTAGAATCGACTCTCTAGGTTAGGTTAGCGCTTAATTTGAATAAACAACTATTATTCATTCGATTTGGTTATAAGGTTGTAAAGTCATGTATCTTGGTTATCAAGCCTAGATCGAGGAAGATCTATTTTGGAGTTTGATACTTCCAGTGGGGAAGTCTTTGCGGTCTTAGTGTTCTTTGTGGTCTTAGTGGTTAAGTCAAATCGTGAGATTCTTGTGGGTGGTTTCCGAGGGCGGAATACCGTTGGGAGTAGCTCTTCTTAGTGAGCATCAATCTTTGTGCATATTGGTGGAGTGAAGTTATAACAATTTGTAATCCACCATAAGGATTATACTTAGTAATAGTATCAGTGTCGTGGATTCGCAACTGGACGTACGGGATGGTATAAACCCCCATCCCAAACCAGTATATATCGTAATGTCTCTTTACTCGTTTTATATATTGTGGTTGTGATTGTTGCTGTGTAAAACCACTTGTTGACCTTTGAGACTAGAAGTTTTTAAAATTCAAGTTAGTCAAAAAAATCGTATTCACCCCCCACCCCACTCCATGGTTCTACAATTGTTATAAGAGAGGGATACTCAAGTTTTTGAGCCGTTTTAAAGCAAAACTTTTTTTTTTCAAAAAATTCAAAAATCCTACGGTAATTTTTGGAAAAGTTGAGTATAGATCCATGGCACAAGAGAACTATGTTGAGGGGTGTTCTATGCAAAGACCACCTTTGTAAGAACCCTAGGGTTTTTGTTTTTGAAAAACCCAGTTTGAGACTTATGTTAAGTCTAAGGATATTGACTTGTGGGAAGTTATCCAAAATGATGTATTTATGTTTATGGTGGAAGATACAAAAACAAAGTTGATGGTGGAGAAACCATATTTGGATTTGAAGGATGATGAGAATAAGAAGCTTGGAAAAAGAATGAAGCCAAGAAAACGATCTACAACGCTACCACGTAAAGAGTTCGAAGGGTTTTTGTGTAAACCGCAAAAAGGTTCGACGATACTTATTATTACTTATCAAGGCAAGGATTGTAAGATCGACTTACTCATTCAACAATATGAGAAGTTTACGATCTCGGATGAAGAAACCATCGAGAGTGGTTACACACGGTTCAATGCTATTGTTACTAGCTTAAAATCTTTAGATTAAAGCTATTCTAACAAGAACCATGTGAGGAAGTTTCTTACGGTGTACGAAATGGTATTAGAGAATGACAAGGTCGTTTCTAAAGACAAAAGGAAAAGGTTAAGTCGTTAGCTCTTAAATCTAAAATTACTAGGGATCAAACTAGTGACGTTAGTGATAGTTAAGATGGAAGTGATGAAGACGAACAAGATGACTAAGAGTTCAACCTTATGGCGAGGAACTTTAGAAAGTTCTTTAGAAAAGGTGATAACTTTAGAACTGGTAATCGATTTAGTAACCTTGGTGATAGGGATAGTAGGAATAAGGTTGGAAGAGGTCGTGGTTATGATAATAAGGGTGTTGAAAGCTCAAGGCGCGAACGGGGTTGTAATAATTGTGGTGAAAAGATTCACTTCATAAGTTTTTGTCCGAAGCCGAAAGACAACAAGGCATTCGTTGGTGGAGCTTGAAGCGATAGTGAAGCCGGCGATCAACCAGAGAATGATGCTAGGTGTCTTATAGCGATTGGAACTCAAGAGGTATCTCTAAACCCTTCTATTTCTTATAATAATTTAAATATTCATGACTTGAAAAAAGAGAATGATGAACTTTGAAATTTAATAAAGACTTTACTAAAATGTTTGAAAGTGTTCTTAAGGAAAAACGCTCTCTTGAACTAGAGAAAACTAAACTTAATGAAAAGATATACGAACTCGAATGTGAAGTAAAGAGATTCGTTCATTGAAAAGAGGCGGTTGAACCATGTAAAAGATGTAAGGCTCTCACACTTGAGGTTAAATCTTTGAACAGAAAAGTATCCAAACTTCAAAAAGAGTCATTAAGTTTTGCTATGTTCAAAAAGAGGATTAATGTTTTAGATGACATGTTAAGTCAACAAAGATTGTACCAAAATAAGAAGGTCTTGAATTTTATAAAAATGATAAAAAAACGCTTCCGAGAGTCTAATTAAACTAATAGTGTTTGTAAAAGGAAGTGAAAACGGGAACCTGGAATTTGACGAGCCTGACGCGCCAGCCACGTGCCAACCAGCGTGCCAGGAACAGTACCGAGTTCGTCAATTTTTCTAGTGTTCACTTAAAACCAGTAGTTCCTCATGCTCGTTTTGCAAATACTCGAGGTAATCAAACGTCCACTACAACAAATGAAACCAAAAAACAAGTTTATAAACCGGTTTCACGTAATGGACTTGGTTACACATAAACTCGAGTTAACTCGAGACATATTTTACCTACTCCAAATATGTGACCTTCTTTTCATCGAAACTAGCCTAAATCTAGAAGAAGTTTTTATAGCAACCGAAGGTCATCATAAAACACATACCAAAGATGAGATAACTCCTACTCAAACCAAAGTTTTTTTAGACCTCACACAATCATAACTTTGGACCAAGATTTCAAAACCAAAGTAAATTTTCAACCAAACCTTGGCTTTATGTTTTCAAGTTATGATCTTGAGACACTAAGTTTCTTGCTTCAAGATCCAAGGATATTTAACTTGGGCGCGTTTCATGCTAACCATGGTGGACCCAAGAAACAATTCGTACCAAAAGCGTGAATTGCATCTTTGGTTGTAGCTTTGCCTCAATTGTGATCTACAACCGGAAGAGTGGATAGTGGATAGGGGTTGCACTAAACACATGACCGGGAATAGGAAATTTTTTACTTCATACAAAGAGTATGATGGTGGACAAGTCGTATTTGGGAGCGACCTACTCGACAAAGTCATCGGTCGAGTTAATGTCCTTCATGACTCCATAGAAATAACTAATATTGAGCATGTTAGTGGTTTAATGTTTAACTTGATTAGTGTTAGTCAACTATGTGATGATGATTGCGTAGTTAATTTTACTAAAGTAGATTGCACTATTAGTAAAAATGGTAAATCACTAGCTAAAGTTCATATGCGTATAATTTATACACTTGCAAATTGGGAGATAACTCCAAACAACACATATTACATCCATATTAGATAACTCAACACTTTGGCATAGGAGGTTAGGCCACGCCAATATGAAGGTAGTTCAAAACATTGCTTCCAAAGAGCTTGTAAGGAAGTTTCTAAAGTTGCGCTTTGATAGACATTTTTGTGATACGTGTTATGTAGACAAACAAGGTCTTGTAAGTAATAGGATTAGTACCACATAGAGTCTTAGAGTTACTACATGTTGATTTGTTTGGTTCATCACCTATTTAAAGCTACGGAGGCAACTTCTATACTTTGATGATTGTTGATGACTACTCACATTACATATGAACTCTATTTCTAGGTGCTAAGAAAGATGCCCTATATAGGTTTAGAATCTTAGGAAAAAGATTAGAAAATCTACTTGATTGCTCGATTGCTTCAATTCAAGCTAATCATGGAAGTAGATTTGAACATAGGGTGCAATTTGGGGACTTTTGTGAACAACATGGAATCTCACACAACCTCTAGGACATTAGTCCTCCTCAATCCAATGAGGTCGTCCAAAAGAAGGACAAGAAGTTACGGGATATGTGTCGTGCAATGTTAGCCGAGCAATCCATTCTGAAATTTTTTTGGTGTCATGCCTTAGATACCGCATGTTACATTTCCAATAGTGTCCACTCTAGGAAAACACTTAATAAAACGCCCTAAGAAATCCTTAAAGGTAGAAAACCATCACTTGAGTATTTTAGGATCTTTAGGTGTAAATGCTTCATACTTAACACCAAAGATGATCTCACCAAGTTTGAATCAAAGTCTTAAGAAGGTGTGTTTTTAGGATACTCTCAAACTAGTAAAGCATACATAATGCTTAATAAGGAAACAATGAGAGTTGAGGAATCTCTTAGTTTAACCTTTGATGAGACTTTGTCGGAGCTCAAATCATCATTCATAGAGATTGATGATCTCTTGGATGAACAAGTAATTCCAAACCATGATGGGTCTCACTCACTAGAGGTCAATTTCTGAGAAGAAGGAACTTCTAAGACAATAAAGGAAGCTAGGGGTCATCCGATAAAACAAGTAATAGGAGAATTGAATAAGCGAACCCTTAGGTCAAAAGTTAGGAACACTTAGGATTTTTTTCATGACATTTCCCAAAATCTCAATTGCACATTTTGAGTCTTAGAAAAGGTAGTTCATGCTTGAAATGCACCATAGGATGTTGAGTCACTTAAAGTCTTTAGTAAGACAATGCTTGTTTGATCTTTACCAACTCTTAAAGTTTAGTTAAATTATGTACTAAGGACTTAGAGTAAACTCCAAAATACATCCATGTGGTTTACCCTGTTTCACACTATACATCACATTCCCAAAAGTTTCGACAGATCCAACACTCCGTTAATGAATGTTAACCATCATACATCCCTCGGTTAAAATGAGGACTAACGGCGCATATTATTTCTACATTATTATTTAACGTGATATAATATATTTACATTGTTAGTCCTCGGGACTGACATTACTTGCACCGTTAGTCCTTTTTTTGAAATAAACTAAAAAGGGGTAGCAGGGCTTGAACCTGGGTCTAGATGCTCACAAATCAACGAAGCAACCACTGGACTACGTGTCCAGTGGTGCAAGTGTACCAAAAAAATATTTGTTTTAACCTTTATTTTTCGAATTTATCCGTTTTTGTACATTTTATTCATTTTTGTTTCTTTTTATCCGTTTTATGCACTGTTATCCGTTTTTGTACGTTTTTATCCATTTCATTTACGTTTTTATTCATTTTTTGTACCTTCTAACCGTTTTAGTACGTTTTATCTGTTTTTTACGTTTGTATAAGTTTTTAGGCTTTTTTCTGTTTTTTGTATGTTTTATCATTTTTATCCGTTTTTTTGCATCGTTTATCCGATTTTTGTACGTTTTTATCTGTTTTTATCTATTTTAATCCATTTTTTGTATGTTTTATCCGTTTTAGTACGTTTTATCTATTTTTTTACGTTTTTGTCCGTTGTTTTAAGTTTTATCCGTTTTTTGCATCGTTTATATGTTTTTTATACGTTTTTATCTGTTTTTTTTCCGTTTTTTTTATGTTTTATCCGTTTTTTTTACGTTTTTGTCTATTTTTTGTACGTTTTATCCTTTTTTTTACGTATTTATCCGTTGTTTGTAGGATTTTTCCGTTTTTGTATGTTTTATCCATTTTATATGCCTTTATCTTTTTGTACGTTTTATCCTTTTGCACGCTTTTCCTCTTTTGTTTTTTACGCTTTATCCGATTTAGTACGTCTTTTGTAGGTTTTATCCATTGTAAAAACGTAAAAATGGATAAAACGCACAAAACGTAGAAAATCGACTATACAAAAAAAGAGGATCCTACTTCGCTCATGCACCGTCTTCAAACCCTCCTACCGCTGGTAAAGCTAGAAGTCTAATAAAATGTCTGCATGTTAAGACAATACACTAGTATATTTTCATTGACCACTAAGACCAACCCCCAAGCCCGGTATTTGAACTAATAAAGATGGCATAGTAGAAAACTTCATACTGACTATCATCGTGAAGTCCACACAAGAGAGTTCCCCGGCTTCTCGTGATGAGCCCAGCGCAGCAAACGGTGTTTACGCTAGAGGAGGGTGGTGAGAACCGTTGATCGGATAAAACATAAAAAATAGGGAAAATGTACAAAAAATGGATAAAAACATACCAAAAAAGATAAAAGCATATAAAAATGGATAAAGCGTACAAAAACGGATAACACCGACAAAAAATAGATAAAAATGGATACAACATACAAAAAAGGGACAAAAATATAAAAAAACGGACAAGAACGTAAAAAATGGATAAAACGCGCTAAAACGGATAAAACTTAAGACAACGGATAAAACGACAAAAACAGATAAGCGGTGCAAAAATGTGTGAAACGTAGAGGGGGGGGGGGTGAATACGTTACCGTTTAAAAACTTTAAATCTTTTGTATCAAATAGCTTTTCAACCTTGTTGTAATATGAAAAGTGTCAATTATTGTCTGTGACTAATATATATCATAGATAAGACAAGTTGTTACACAAGCATAAACATCAAGCCACATCACAAGCAATAACATAGTGCAAGTATAAAATTAAAGTAATAAATAAGGAAAGTGCAAACCAAACACGAGGATTTATAGTGGTTCGGTTACGGAGCTCCTCTCCACCCTACTCCACTCCCCGAGTACCCAACTCGAGAGTTACTTCACTAGATCAACAAGCTCCCTTCTTGGCGGAGAAAACCTTTACAAACATCGCTTACACTCTTTCCGGTACAAAGCTAAATACCGGGTTCTAGTTTGAGGTAGAACCAACCTGACGTCGCCTATACAATATTTCCGACACTAAGCTAGATGTTGAGCTCTTTCCCGGGCACAACCACTCCCATTATGTTTTATGGCCCAACATAACAAACCTTGTGTTTTATGGCACAAACACATAAACCATCTAATCTATTGTGAAATAGAATGAGTGTTATAAATGTACAATGATGATCCAAGACATAAATGTCTAATGGATATAAATGCCTAATCTAAATGATCTTCTTAAATAAGAAGTCTTCAATCAATGAGGATGAAAAGTGCTTTTGAATCTTCATATGTTGATATGCTTTGGTGAATGAGGATAGCAAGATCTCCAATCTTTCTTTGGTGGATTAGGATGTAAAGTATGCTTACTGAGAAAGATGAATGTTAGAAGCATTATGATCATGTGATGGTGAGGGTGATTAATGTATGTTACTACATTGTTATCTCTGAGATCTAAACGATGCAACAAGGTTAGAGAGAATGTGTGTTGAAGGGATGAGAAATGGGTGGACAATGGGCGCTATTTATAGCCAACAAGGTCGTGAAACCAAGGAACCAAAAAAGGGATCCATGAGGTTCCGTCCTTGTTAACATTTGGTTCCATGGTTGTCGACGTAAAATCTAAAAATCTTTATCAAATCTTTTCAAAATATTATACATAATATTTCCAAGATATCTTTTGTAATCTTTCTAGATTTATATGACACTATTCATGAGGTAATAAAAACCATTTTCATTTTGATTAAAATTTAAACAAAAGTTTGTTTGTAAAAGGTATTACTTAACTAATTAATATATGATTAGCAAGTTGTACAATGTAAGTTTATGTATTACTAAAAATATTAAACTACTTATGCTATTATAGGACTAAAGTTATTATGTCATTAACATCATTTTTAGAAGTATGTAAACACATTTGTCTTAGTTTGACACCTAAAGTGCACTTTGACACCTAATGTCGCACTTATCCTATTTTGACACCTAAAGTGCACTTTGACACTTAATGTGGCACTTATTGTATTTTGACATGAATACAACTTAGGAAGCATGATGTACAAGTAAAAATACCTGTATATGCAAAATGTAAAATGAGGTTCGAAATAGAATGGTTAACCTTTTAAAATACTTAATGACTCTAAATGTATTTTAAACATTCTAAATGATTTGTTAAGGGTTTGATCATAATGCCACATAACAAACATGTATGAACTCGTGTTGTAGCATACGAGGACTAGAGGCGTCGAGAGGTGTTGAATGTATGTTGAGACAAATTATGATTACAAGTAACTTGTACATTTTACGTTATGTATCAAGTTACATGTTTGTCATCAGTCAAAACAAATGAGAATGTATAGATTAAATATCGTAATATTTGCACTAACAATCTCCCCCTTTTTGCTGATCACGAAATATATAAACGTGATAGATAGTAAAATGTAAAAAGTTACTTGTGTCCGTATACCTTCTACATTGCCTTCTCCATTTACACTCTTCTCCCCCTTTTGTCGAAACAAAAAGGGTGTGTCCTTGGAGTTTTAAACTTCATTTCTCCCCGAAAAGGCGAGCTTGTATCATCCTAAGTGAAGTTAAATTTTCTACTCCAATTCCCCATGGTTGTTGCATCCCCTAGGATATTGCCCTTGTTTGGTAGCGGATCCATGGATCAAATTTAGACTCAACCTACATCAAGGTTAGTTTTGTGCAACATATAAAAAATGTATGAGAAATGCATAATGAAGAAAATGCACATAGCAAACGATACTCGTGGGTAAGTTATGTTAGATTATCTTCTCCTTATTTTTGTGGAAACACAAAGGTGTATCGAATAATGAGAATGAATGTGTGCATGCTCCCTTGACGATTTCTCCCCTTTGATCGAGGTGTCAAGGAATGATTAAAAAGCTACAAAACAAATATTAGTGCAAAACTATATTCTTCCTTGGACGAGTATGTGATATACAACAAAGTGTGCATAATATGCATTCTATAAATGCTTGATGGAAGCTCCTTCTTGCTCTAGGGCGTCAAGATGAACCTACAAAATAAATATTAGTATAATAGAAGTTTTATCTTTAGACATATATGTCATATACAACTAAGTGTATAGACGAAGAAATATGAGTGCTTGATGGATATTCCTCCTTGTTCTAGACAATGAAGTTGTGAGATCCTGGTTTAAGAAAAATCCTAGGCTTCATTTAAATTAGTTGTTGGTTGTGGAGATGAAGAAGTTTGTCAATAACTTGATGTGTTTTTCACTTGATGGGGTATTGGTGCAAACTTGTGATGTTAGGTTAAAAAGGCTTAAAAACACTTGTGGTTTTGTGAACAGATTTTAACTAAATGTTGTGTGCCTATGTGTAGGTATTTTAGGGTGTAAGAAACTTGAGTAAGTGTTCTTTAATACATTTTGACAAAAGACAATTATGTGAATGAATTTATCTCTGCCTTAATCGGTGGACATCCAACATAATGTGTAATGTATCAAATAAAGAATGACGATAAAGTATTTAGAAGGTTGTAGATTAATGAAGGTGATGAGCTTAGTAATGTTTTTGCGGATGTTGGTTAGCATACAAAGAACTTCATCCTTGCGTTATGTAGCTCTTCTTTATCAATGCAAGATGATTGCATGACGAGGCATTTGGTTTTCTCATAGGAGGTGGAAAGGATTAGAGTATTGTTATAGCTAAATAGTAATGGAGGTGATTTTTAGAAAGCGTAAGGAATAATGAGATTTGGAAAGAGGTTGGTTGAAAGATACAAAATGCAATGCCAAGCCTCTAAAACTTAATTCTAAATGTTTTAAGAACTATATGCAAGTGAATGGGTCCTATAAAACATATTACTAATCTACGTAGCAATAAATGGATTACAATTGTGGGAAATTGGCATATAAAAGTTAGAGCGAAGTGAGATAACAAATAATTTGTTATCAACCTATAAGACAAAAGTGTTAGTGACAAAAGATGTGAATATGATAGAAATCATAAGACAATATCCTATATAAACAAAGAAAACATATTCGACTACTAGATAAAAATTACCACACAACATGATAGCATCAAGACAAACAATCATATTATGCAAGAGCATGACATTATATGAAATACTTCATTGTGAGATTGTTTTGTCGTTAGGTTTAGACACTTAAGCATATAATGATTCATGTGATTAATTTGTAGGATAAAACGACTTCTAAATATTTATCATAGCGAAAGTACTTTGACAAATTATAAGAGCACACGTTGCAAACAAATAGTGTGACAAAGTCATAAAAGAAGCAAGACGAAAAAATTCATACAAACCATGTTTAAATTATAACATTTTGGAGCATGTATTATTTAGACCATCCTACGAAAAGGTTTAATGAATGCCAACAAAAGACAAGAGTTTTCAAATATAGATATATCATATCAAAACATCATGTATCAAGATGACATATCATGAGTTAACAAGTAACATGTTAATCTTGCAAAACATCATATAAAGAAAGAAGGAAAATATCATACAAATCATGTTAACATTTAGTAGCACGAAACATATAAGCATACAAGCATCATAAAGATAAAACTTTACCAAGGTTTACACATTTGACTATCAATCAAACAGTTATCAAACACTAAGATAATGTCAAGACAATTAATCATATCAAACAAGAACATGTAATCAACGCATGTATATGTGATGCAAGTGGTTTTAATAAACTTACGAAACAAAAGTCATATATACTACTTGTTTGACTAAATATCTTATTTTAATACTTACTTTAGGCAAGTATAGGAATAAATATTTTCAAGTTGGAGAATGAATATAAGACAATTACTAGCGTGCTCAATTAAGGCTAAACATGACCATTTTTACGCGTGATACCCAACTTCTCTCCGGAAGCAATTTAACCGTTAGTTTAGATTGAGTTTCTAGTGCAATAGGTTCTTGATCTTCATTCTCATGTTAGAAAGATTGGAATTCCTATTTTTGCCTATTGAAGTATATAAAAGATGATAGTTTACCAATACTTGGCTTAATGTGACTCAACTAAATCCATTATAACTAAGGTGATGAAGATGTCATGTTATACACATGAATTTTAACAATGGTGTGTTGATAAACAATATGTTTTAATCTTGTGTTTAGAATCTAAGGTTGTTTAAATTACATAGCTAATTTTATGATATAATGGTTGACATCTTTTATGTTGAGTTGAAGTGTGTACTTTAGATGTGATTTGATCATCAAAGACCGTGAATAGAATATGTTAAATTAAGAACGTTCTCAAGAAAGCTCTTTGGAATTTTATTCAAGAAGAATCTAAGTAAGGTTACCAACTTCAATAGATCTTGTGTATGCTCTAGAGATGTGCGTTTAACCTTGGATGTGCACAAGGTTTGAGCAAGGTTAGGTTATGATGTACGCTTGAAAGGAAATAGATACAATAGTATCTTTCAACAAATGAGATTATCCCATGGGATAAGGTTATCATGCTTATGAAAACAAGTATGACAAGATGAATTGGATACACTAGTTCATAGAACTTGTAGATGTTTGTTCAAGATCATTTAGCCAATGAGGTGTAATGAAATCTCTTGTAAAACAACCATTTATGTCGCAAGGAGATAATGATGCATAGGATATACATTATCCTTTTAACAAGATGAAAACTTAACGCATGATTTCTTAGGCATAATGTTTTCCAAAACATCATGTTTTCCTAAATGAAGATATGAAGCCAAAGTGTTTGAATCAGATAGTCCTATCCTAAATATACTTGGTATCAAGATTATATTCACTAGATGATGACAAGAGGAATTCACTTGAGTTTCTTATGTATACTCCTTAAGAGTCATTGTCGCTCGGGGTGTATGAGGTTGGCTTTGAGATTGCATTTTAATATATGTTGTTAAAATGTTGATTTAAGGTTTAACAAAATTTATGCAGAAGTTTAACGACAAAGTATTACTAATACTTTGATAACTTGTGAAGGTAGTACTACTTATGCTTAGTGGAAATTGATAAAAATTACCAGGAGCATCATGCTCATTTGATAGTGGAGGTTCTAGCCATATTGAATCATCTAAGTCCTCATAGGTGGGAAAGTATGGTTGAGTTTATTCAATGTGCATTTGATTCGTTATGAGTGTTGGACAAAGGGCTTTTTGAGCAATGCACTCAACGGATTCAAATGATGGTAAAAATGGTGGATTGGTTGATCTAGCTGGTAGGTCTTCTAGTGTGTCTAAAGAAGGATGTGGTGATGTAGAGGTTTCTTGTGCTATGGGAGTGCTTAGGTTGATTATTTGTTCATGGATGTTGAAACAACAAGAATGGATACTAATTCTTGTGGTCCATTGGTTGCTACAACTAGTGGGTGAAGTGCTTGAAGTTTTGGTCAGTCATTTTTGTGAAGCTTAGGGGCTGAGATATATCACAGAGGTGAATGTGATGGGATAATGGTGAAAGAACAAGTGAACTTAAGTGGTAAATGTTCAAGGATGAAGACTTATTGACATTTGCTTTATTCCTATTGATTGAGAGAGTGTTAGGATAAGTATTTTTAACATATGTTGTTAACATACTTGGGTGTTGATTTTTCGGATGTGACTTTTAATGACTACAATCGTAAGTCACATATACTTGAATATTTCGGATGAAATACTTAAGTTTTCAATCCTACCTTGTTGAGATTATAAAGCTTAGATTGCACTTAAGGATAGCAAGACTTGATAATACATATTTAACATAAGTTTCAGTTATGACTAGATGTAAATCCTTATCGTCTTAGAGGATTACACATTATTTTCATGTTAACCAAATGAGGCATTACATGTAGATACAAAACAATATCTACAGTCATATGTTAGACTTGTGATTTGATATTGTATGATATCTCTGCAAATAATAAGTCCGGATTTGTTAGGAAGTTGTCAAGTTACATAACAAGACAAGCTAATGGGTGAAGGTTGAGTAAAGGATGGAAGAGTGCGGCAAATGAATATCATGATTGCAAAAATATGGTAGTCACAGTGACCCACGGATTGCAAGGAACCAATTTTAGGGTTCCTTTCTTTAAAGCTAAAGGTACCTTGGAGCATTTTCATGAAATTTGAAAGTATGATCAGAGATGGTTATCATATTGGTGCAAGTGACATGACATGATCCTAATATGAGTGAATATCAGTGAAAAGTATCCTAGTGACAAAAGTGAGTGATCTAGAGTGCGAGATTTAAATGAAAATGAAAATGTGTTATTGCAGGCTGGCGGCACCAAAATTTTCAACGGGCGGAACATAAAATTGGTGCCGCCCCATCAGGACTCAAATTTTGGCGGTGCCAAAATTTATAACAAATGGTTCCGTCCGGTCCGTGGGTGCTCGAAAGGTTTACAGAGGGCATTTTGAGCCTCGTAAACTCGCTCAAATTCGTAAGTTTTCGGCAACATGTGTAACTAGTTATTTGTGATATAGAAACAAAATAAGACAGATATATATATATATATATATATATATATATATATATATATATATATATATATATATATATATATATATATATATATATATATATATATATATATATATATATATATATATATATGGTATAGATCATGCAATGGGTAGAAATTTCACTAAAAGCGTGAAAATGAAAATTGATAACATAACTATCTTATCTACCGCAAGATAAACCGTTAGTTCACATGATAGATTAGTAGCAAAATTATCATCTCATAAATCACATAATAGTTCATACATCATTGTTTAGTTATTGTACCAAACACCCTTTTCAAAGATACTAAATGTCTTAGACTATTATTGAAAGTAGAGACACATTTTAACACTTGAACTTATATGTTGGAGATTGTGCAAAACAACATTTTTCAAAGTACTTGACTAGTTTACTTAGTACTCATTTCTAAATGAGTTATGAAGTTTCATAAGTTATGCGAGATGTTAGTATAACATATGCAAAGAAAGTGATCTAAGTCTATAAGCAATGGTAGAAACAATTTTCCAACTTAGTGCACAAATTCTAGCAAATGTCCTATTGTGCATAAACAAGAGATCGAAAAACAAGAGAATAAATAACATGGCAATATTGAAACATATGTTATACAAACAAACAAGTATAAACAACAATTTGCAAATAAGTAAGCAACATATATGCAAACAACATAAACAAGTAGTCATTTAGCATAACATAAAAAGAAAAACACTTTTCGTCATTTTGCGTTTAAATATGATGATGTATACCAAGCTTGATTAGTTTCCTTTAAACATATTACCAAATTCTTTAGTTTCAAAAGAAATTATGTCAATGTTCTAAGAATACCAACTTAAATTGCTTGACTCAAAAATTTGAGTTTTTATGTTAAAGCGAAACTTAATAATTTGAAAAAGCTGTATCATTTGGTTAATTTTACTCATTTAAAGTTAGAATCATTCCATTTAAGTATTTTTAAATGAATGTAGACTCAATTCCTTTAAAATGATAGGTGGCGCGACTGCACGGACTTACGGTTAATTAGTTATGAATTTTTAAGTTGGCAAAATCAGCAGATTATACAATCGGATTCAAGGAACCAAATTTAGGGTTCCGCCTTTATAGGATTTGGTTCCGTGGTCCTCTCGTGATGATTCACTAAAGCTCGTATTTTGACACGAAGAAAAGGTGTAAGACTTACTAGATTAGATAGTAAACATATAATACATATTTAACAACATTTCTACTTATGTGACTTATCTAAACATCTATGGAGGTGATTTTTCAACTAAATTTATAGTTATCCTAAACACTCCTTCACTACAACAAAATTGCCATTTAGTGGCACACATTTTTAGTGACAAACATAGATGTGTCACTATAGTACGGTTTTAGTGGCGAATCTTTATGTGTCACTAAAGATATTAGAGATTTAATGGCACTTTACACTTTTGTGCCACCAACGTACATTGTTAATAGCAGCACAAACTCGTTATGTCACAATACCTTACTAAAATCAATATCACATTTATATTTTATGCCATTAAACTTTTTCAATGCTTATTGTTTTCGTAATTGTGTCAAGCCGTAAATGTTCATATGCGATTGCGGGCCTTTGTTAAAAAAAAAAAAAAAAAAATTACTAAAATCATTATCACATTTATCAATTTCCAATATTTGCGGGCCTTTGTTAAAAATTAAAAAAAAAATGAGTGGGCTTTTAAATCCCTCAAATTTTCATATCGATTTGCAATTTAAAACCCTACCCTTAGGCTCTCATATGCAGTCATAGCCACATAGTTTATTTGTTCTCATTAACACTATTCTTTAACCATTTATATTATCAAGCCAGGTAAATGTTCCAACCCCTGATTTATCTATCACATACCTCGTGTTTACTTTGTATTATGATTCTGAGTATTAGAAAAGTGATGTAATTAAATAAAATGTTATAAAAGAAAAGGTAGATGGAATGATCAAATATGAATTGGATCCCGCAACGTGATCGAAAGAATTAGTGAGATCTCATGAGTTATACATTCTATCCATTAATATGTTTGTTTGCCTTTAAAGTGATTTTTCTAACAACATTCTCTTATTAATGTTATCAATCTTGCAGCAAGGAATTGAATCAAGTTATTAAGTTGAAGTTGAAATTGTGGATCATCAATATGCTCGCAATTAATATTTATGAAAGTGTTGGGTATGGCTAAAGGAAACAAAATGATCAACACTAATCACCAAGTGCTCTTGTTAAAAATTGTTCATGTATTGGTAGTTTATAATTCTTTTACATCACATTTTAATATATGTAATTTTCCTACTTTTTATGTGCAGTTTTGCCCTTCAAAGAGATATTGGGGAGTTCATTAGGAAGATCAAGTGGTAGTTCTCTTAGTAGTTTTTAGGCATTGGTGCACTACTATGTATCTATTGTTTATTTCATATTTGTTTTGTAGAATATATATTTCTTATGTATGAGCAAGCTTTGTTGATTAATGAAAATTTCATTTTCAAGTAAACTATTTAGTTGTTTGTTTCATGTGATGGCTAAATGAAAAGGTCATTTTTGACTAAATCTTTGTACATATAGAAATGCGATACAATGACACAACATAACTATGGAGATATGTTTTGGTGGCTAACAATATATGAGATTAAAACAATCCATGTATTTGAAGTTTTGAATACATCGCCTATTTAATGGCACAAAGTAGGTGCCCCAAAATCATTTGTAGTTTATTGTGAAAGATTATGAAATGCCACTACTGACCTTAAAATCTACAAGAACACAACAAAAGTGCCATTCAAACCTTTTAGTGGCATCGCTGCGTTTGTGACACTTTTGTTTACGCCATAGAAAGTCTAAAAACCTTTAGTGGCATTTATTTTGCCTATTGTGGCACTTTTTGTGTCGAAGAATGGCCTTTTTTTGTAGTGCTTTTAAAACCGTATTTTTTTGTAAATTTGCTCTTAAGCACATAACTTAATACTTACAAATTCTTTTATGAAACCTCTTCCTTTATTTTTAAAGGAAACCTTCAAGCTTGTATAACAAATTATATTTAATCAACAAAAGAAGTAAGCATTAAACAGACAAATGCTTTTCATATTATATCCGCTTCATGAGTAATTTGATACATGGATCGTACTCCATTTTAAAAACTATTTGTTTTGAAAATAAGATCCACGAAGCTCTGATACCAATTGTGAAAACGTAGAGGGGGGTGAATACGTTACCATTTACAAACTTTAAATCTTTTGTATCAAATAGCTTATCAAGCTTGTTGTAATATGAAAAGTGCCAATAATTGTCTGTGACTAATATAGATCATAGATCAGACAAGTTGTTACACAAGCATAAACATCAAGCCACATCACAAGCAATAACATAGTGCAAGTATAAAAGTAAAGTAATAAATAAGGAAAGTGGAAACCGAGACACAGGATTTATAGTGGTTGGGTCATGGAGCTCCTCTCCGCCTACTCCACTCCTCGAGTACCCAACTAGAGAGTTACTTCACTAGATCGGCAAGCTCCCTTCTCGGTGGAGAAAACCTTACAAACGCCGCTTACACTTTTTCGGTACAAAGCTAAATATCGGGTTCTAGTTCGAGGTAGAACCAACCTGACGTCGCCTATACAATATTTCCGACACTAAGCTAGATGTCGAGTTCTTTCCCGGGTACAACCACTCCTGTTATTTTTTATGGCCCAACATAACAAACCTTGTGTTTTATGGCACAAACACATAAACCATCTAATCTAGCTGTGAAATAGAATGAGTGTTACAAATGTACAGTGATGATCCAAGACATAAATGTCTAATGGATATAAATGCCTAATCTAAACGATCTTCTTAAATAATAAGTTTTCAATCAATGAGGATGACAAGTGCTTTTGAATCTTCATATGTTGATATGCTTTGGTGAATGAAGATAGCAAGATCTCCAATCTTTCTTTGGTGGATCAGGATGTAAAGTATGCTTACAACAAAGATGAATGTTAGAAGCATTATGATCATGTGATGGTGAGGGTTATTAATGTATGTTACTACATTGTTATCTATATATCTAAATGATGCAAGAAGGTTAGAGAGAATGTGTGTTGAAGGGATGAGGAAATGGGTGGACAATGGGTCGCTATTTATAGCCAACATGGTCAAGAAACCAAGGAACCAAAAAGGGATCCATGAACTTCGTCCTTGTTAACATTTGGTTCCTGGTGTCTAATGTAAAATCTAAAAATCTTTATCAAATCTTTCCAAAATCTTATACACAATCTTTCCAAGATATCTTTTGTGATCTTTTAGATTTAGATGACATTATAAATGAGGTAATAAAACCATTTTTATTTTGATTAAAATGTAAACAAAATTTTGTTTGTAAAATGTATTACTTAACTAGTTAATACAGTATATGATTAGCAAGTTGTACCATGTTAGTTTATGTGTTACTAAAAATATTAAACTACTTATGCTATTATATGACTAAAGTTATTATGTCATTAACATCATTTTTAGAAGTATGTAAACACATTTGTCTTAGTTTGACACCTAAAGTGCACTTTGACACCTAATGTCGCACTTATCCTATTTTGACACCTAAAGTGCACTTTGACACTTGATGACGTATAGTATGTATACAGGCCCACTAGGCCCAATACGTACTATACACACACCGGGTCTGACCCAACAACAATAAGAATAACTACGAACACTTGACCAACAAGAAGCCTAATAACGAAATTGGCTATGGTCCGGTGAAAGATGCACAGGATACTTAGCGCATCGAACCTCCTTCTGAAGATGTCTGTGTCCGCATCATGATTAACACGGAACCTTGTCCGTCAAGGTTCCGCTCGACAACTAGCTACTATATGCGAGTAACTAGGAAACCCTAGCGGTAAGCCTCGCCTATAAAAGGGCTCTAATCCCATACAAGGTACAACTTTCTCTCATAATTACACACACACACACTTAATTTCTCGACAAGGATGTGTACTTACTCTCACATTAGAGTCTAATCGTGGGGTCCGTCCCACGGTAAGGCTAACGGTTTACTCTTCTTGTGCGGGAAAATCAATCAAACTACTTGGATTAGTACAAGATCAACCCATTAGTAGCTTGTTAGCCCGGTCCAACAATCTATACTCACACCCATTACAACCCGTCACACTTTTGTACTAACAAGTTGGCGTCATCCGTGGGACCCGAGACACAACTACGATTCGAAAAATGCTCATCGAGGAGCTCACTGATCCAACACCGCTCCCGTTTGCGGTGCGAAACACGCGGGAAAGAAAACATCATAGACATGGAAGGACTTGGCGGGCCCGCGTCCGGCGTAGTCGTCAAGAAATCTGCGACAAGTACTACGACCGATCTTACCCATTATGACAGAGAAAGTTCGAAAGCAGGAAGGAGAGTCAAGGCTGAAAGCGCTAAAAACTTCGGTTAGATTTCAAACATCACAACAATCCGAATCTGGGAGGCGGATGCAAAGGAGGATCCGAAAGAAGATTGAATCTCGAAGCGGAACGCAAGAGAAAACTCGAGCCAAGCGCGGCCGGTCCGGATCACCGCGAAGAAAGCCGTTGAAAAAGGAGGTGTTCGGAAGGTCGCGCAGGAGCGTTCCATAGGCTTGGGGATAGAGAAAAAGCATGTCCGTGTGCTCCGGAGCCAAGGAGAACCATTCGTCGCGGATCCGAAAAAGAGGATGGAGGCACCTACCACCACTCTTATTCGCAAAGAACGGAACCCTATTCCGGAGAATACGGTAGCCGAACATACTCACGGAAGACCGATCGACTTTACGAAAGCGAAGATAGCGAGACGAGCGCCAGAGGTCGGATCAAAAAGCAAAAGTCGGATGTCGAGGGCGAAGACTTAGCTAGGCCATGGGTGTGCAATGAGACCGGCCGTTCACCCCACGCATGCGCTTACTCGACATGCCTAAGAAGGCGAATGCCTACTAATGTGAAGATATACGATGGAAGTGAAGATCAGGAAGATCACCTAAAATCTTTCAGCAATGACAAAAGTAGAAACTGGGCCATGCCAACATGGTGCCACATGTTTAACTCCACACTCACTGAATCCGCTAGGGTGTGGTTTTACGATTTTCCACCAGAATCGGTAGACAGTTATGATGAGCTGAAAGAAATCTTCCTATCAAATTTCCTTCAGCAAAAGAAGTGCATAAAGGATCCTGTGAAACTCCATCACATCAAACAGAAAGAAGGAGAAACCACAGAATACTTTGTGAAAAGGTTCAAGGTGGAAAGCAGGGATGCCAAAGGAGCCCCAGAAGTCATGAAGGTCTCCAGTTTCATGTACGGGATTACTAACCCCGAGTTAATTAAAAGGTTGCACGATAACATACCCAAGTCGATAGATGAGATGATGAAGGTAACCGCATCTTTCCTTCGAGGGGAAGTAGCCGCAGGCAACCACGAAAAAAAAAGATCGCTACCCCAAGTGCAATGGAAATCGCATGAATCTGGGCAGAAGCAAGGCTTCAAGAAAGGGTACAGAAACCAACTCCGGTCGGAAAGGAAGCAAGATAGGTTTACCCTCCTTTCCAAGACACCCAAGGAAATATTGGCATTGGAAAAGGTGAAATTTAAAACTCCTCCACCAATGCTCATACTGGTCGAGAAAAGGAACGCCAACAAATATTGTGAGTTCCACGGAGAGGTGGGACCAAGGTTGTAAAAATCGCTAGGCGGTAGGGAGGCGGTCAGGTAAGGCCTAGCGATTAATCGGTTAGGCGGGGATTAATCGGATTAGAATTTTTATGCACAAAATTGGAATTTTAAATATTGTATTATATTATATGTATGAGATAAGCATAGTGCATCAAAGTTCAAATATTTCAAGTGTTCAAAGTCAAACATAGGTATTACTCGGTTTGTTGACCATTTTTAAGCGAGCTTTGACCGATTTTGTTCGATTAATTGGTTTTCTGACTGATTTTTAAGCAGATTTGTCGGATTTTTAAGCGATTTTGTTGACCGATTTTTAAACGATTTTATCCGATTAGACCGATGTTGTTCGATTTTGTCCGATTAATCGGTTTGTTGACCGATTTTTAAGCGCTCTTTGACCAAACCGATTAAATAGGCGATTATGATAAATCAAGGCGCCATCGAGCGATCGCGATTATGCGGAGATTAATCGGCCGCTGGGCGATTTTACAACGGTGGGACACAACACGGATGAATGCATGCACCGAAAAGGCATATAGAAGAACCGCTAAGAACCGGAAGTTGTCAAACGTGATAAAGGAACTCAAACAAAATAGTGGCAAGGACCGCCTAAAGCGTCCAAAAAGGGGAAGCGTCGTGGAAAGATAAACCTCGCAATCACGATGGTGCAATCTCGATGAGCGTGTCGACAAAGAATTACACAAAGCTTTTCCCCAAACGTAATATCTCATTCCCATCACTTCAAGAAGAAGGAAATGACGGGCCATTGATCATCGAGCGTAAATAGGAGGGCACGCCATACACCGCATGTACATTGATGGAGGTTACGCATCGAAATCCTATACGAGCATTGCTTGAAAGACTCCGGCCCAAAATAAGAAGACAAATGATGCGCCACAACCCCCTTATTGGATTTAGTAGAAGTAATATGGCCGATTGGGCGATATCATTGTTAACTAAAATCGGCGATGATGAACATTCATCATCAGCATGGATGAACTTTGCAATCGTAAGGTCTCAATCGCCATATAACGGAATTATAGGAAGGTCGGGGGTGCGAAAATTGCAGGCCGTACCTTCAACATCACATGGAATGATAAAAATCCTGGTAGAAAGTGGAGTGCTCACGATTCGCAGTAGCAGGATGGTCTCATTAGAATGCACTATGGTTTCCGAACCGACGCCACAAGCTACAACAGAAAAACAAGTGGAAAAACGAATACACGTGGCAATACATCCAGAGCATCCGGAGCAGACAATAGCCATTGGATCAACCTTGTCAATCGAAGGGCGAAGAAGTCATGCGACTGTTGAATCGAACTTAGATATATTCGCGGTGTCTCGGCGGATATGACAAGCGCCCCAAGACACATAGCGAGCACAACTTAAACATACGTGAAGGTACACTCCCATAAGGCAAAAGAAAAGAGGCCGCAACACGGGAGAGAAACAAGGCAATCCAAGAAGAGGTAGAAAAGCTCATGGATGCGGAATCATGAAAGAAGTACATTACCATAGTTGGTTAGCTAACCTCCGATGGTAACAAAACACGACGAAGCTGGAGAATGTGCGTTGACTTCAAAGACCTCAACAAAGCATGTCCAAAAGACGGTTACCCATTACGTAAATTGATTGGAAGGTTGAATCACTCTGCGGATACCCTTTCAAATGCTTCCGGATGCATACAAAGGTTACCACCAAATTCAAATGGAAAAGGAAGATGAGGAAAAAACAGCCTTCGTCACAAGTCAAGGAATATTTTGTTACACCAAAATGCCATTTGGACTCAAAAACACAGGAGCGACATACCAGCGGCTAGTAGATAAAGCTTTCCACAAGCAAATTGGCATAAATCTAGAAGTATATGTCGATGACATGGTGATCAAAAGCCGTTCGGAGGAAGAAATACTAAGGGACATAGCGGAAACCTTTAAAACATTAAGGGAAATAAACATGAAGCTAAATCCCAATAAATGCACCTTCGGAATGGAAGAGGGAATGTTCCTAGGATACACCGTAAACACTAAAGGAATCAAGGTATGCCCAGACAAAGTGAAAGCCGTACTAAACTCCCATCTCTGAAATGCCTCAAGGACGTTCAAAGACTAAATGGGAGGCTAGTGAGTCTAAATAGATTCTTGGCTAAATCCGCTGAAAAGTCACTACCCTTCTTTAAAACACTCAAGAAGTGTACAAAAAAGAGTGACTTTCAGTGGAAAAAAGAAGCGGAGGAAGCTTTAAGCGAGATGAAGAAAATGATAGCAAATCTCCCACCTCACCGCACCTCGGGAAAAGAGGAACTCATAATATACCTTGCGGACTAAAGAGGCGGTCGGTGCGGTCTTGATGATGAAAAGGAAGGTAAGCAAACACCGATATACTTTGTGAGCCGAGCCTTGCGAGGACGGAAATAAACTACACACCAATGTAGAAGGCTGGTATTATCTTTGGTACACGCTACAAAATGCCTGAAGAGATACTTTCAAGCACATACAATAGTAGTCATCACAGACCAGCCAATAAAACGAATACTGTCAAAACCAAAAGTTGCAGGCATATTGCAGAAATGGAGCATTGATTTGGGGGAGTATGATATACAATACATGCCAAGAACATCCATCAAAGGACAAATTCTAGCAGATTTCATAGTAGAACGCCCAAAGGACGATGAAGAAGACGAGCCAATGGAAGAAGAGGAACTTCCACAACCATGGATCCTATTCACGTACGGCTCATCTTGCATAGACTACCGCGGAGTGGGGATAATCTTGACGGACCCTCGGGGACGAAGTTCACTTATGCTTTAAGTTTCGGTTTCAAAACAACAAACAACGGTCGGATATGAAGCCTTAATATCTGGGTTAAGGATAGCAGAACAAATGGGAGTCAAGAATTTGCAAGCAAACGTAGACTCAAAACTGGTGGCAAACCAAGTCAATGGAACGTACATCGCAAAAGAATCAGGGATGATCCAATACCTAGAAAAGGTAAAGGAACTCGAAAACTTCAGGATGTTCTCAATCAAACAAGTACCTAGAAGTGAAAACAAAAGCGGATGCCACGAGTAAAATGGCGTCTACCAGACGGCAAGATCCGAAAAAGCAAGTCTTGGTAGAAGAACTCAACCAAAGTCAATAGAGGAGACACCGCTCGTAGTAATCATGGAAGAAGAAGGGTACACATGGATGACTCCGATATATGAATACCTGGCAAAAGAAATACTCCCAGCTGAGGAAAAGAGAGCACGAGAAATTAAAATAAAATCACAAAGATTTGCAGTAATCAACTGGACACTTTACAAGAAGTCTTTTCTCGAACCAGGCTACGGTGTGTAGGACCCCTCCAAGCTAATTATATGTTAAGGGAAATCCATGAAGGGTCTTGCATCATGCATGCTGGAACAAGGTCCGTCGTGGCTAGAGCCCTGCATACCGGATACTACTGGCCCACCATGCATGAAGATGCTCGGAAGCTAATCGAAGCATGCAAAACTTTCAGTACACATGCCGGTCCCAAGCACCCAAGAAAAGCTAACACCTATCACTTCCCATGGCCGTTCTACAATGAGGAATTGACATCGCAGACCTCTAGGAAGGACACGGAAAAATCGATTCTCATAGTAGCAATAAACTACTTCACAAAATGGATAGAAGCAAAGCCGGTCGCCACCATCACAGAAACCGATCAAAATATTTATATGGGAAAACATCGAATGTAGATTCGAACTCCCGAAGAAATACTATCCGATAACGTAGCAATTCCGAGATAACCCATTCAAAGAATGGTGTGAAAAAATGAATATAAGGCAACACTTTGCTTCAGTTAAACATCCACAAGCAAATGGACAGGTAGAAAGGGCAAACAGGAGCCTAGGGGAATGAATAAAGGCCCGATTGGAGGAAAGAAGCAAGAATTGGCTGGATGAGCTGTCGCATGTCCTATGGGCACACCACCCAATGATTAAATCCAGCAACGGAGACACTCCATTCTCATTGACATATGGAACAGAAGCTGTTATCCTGGCTGAGATAGGAATGCCAACGTGGAGGACAGCGGAGGCTAACATAGAAGAAAACGATGAAGCGTTGGAAATGAACTTGGATCTCCTTGAAGAAATAAAGGAACAAGCGGCAATACTTGAAGCAAAAGCAAGGCGAAATGGAGAAATATTATAATTCAAGAGTTTGAAATACAAGCTTCAAGCCGGAGACTTGGTATACCGCAACAATGATGCAAGCTAGGCAAGAAGGAGGAAAATTAGGACCCAAATGGGAAGGACCCTACGAGGTCGCGAAGCATTAGGAAAAGGCGATACAAGTGAAGGATCGTGCGGAAATCCAATTCCACGGACATGGAACGTTTGCAATCTTAAGAGATGTTACATACATCAAGCGTAAGCAACCCGTCCCTCGCGGACTCCGCGGAGGAGGGTCAATGTCACAATCTATATTTTTATATTGTAATATTTTTATATTAAATGAAAAAAGGTGAAGCTTAGCTACCTTCACCAACTTTTACTTTAAACTTTCCCGATCACGTGCTTAAAAACAATCAACATGTGTAAGTAAGGCGACATACATTTGGGCAAGACCCATACAACGTTATTCGAATAACAAAAGGTCGAGTAACCTCCAAATTAACTCAAGATCGTAAGAGATGTTGCAAGTCCAAGATCGGCCGAATAACCCACAAGTATTCGGAAAAGACTATTATAATAAGCACATCGGTGTGAAGATTAAAAATAGCTAACATTAAAATGTTTGAAACAACAAAATATGCATACGATAGGATCTACAAAAACAAAAGTGCCGCGCTTTGGCGGGCCATGAAATAGGAAACATAAAAGTATCATAATAAACTACACTTGGTCGGAAGGGTGCGTAAGTGGGTCCGCCCAGATCGCCACGACATCCGCACCAAGGCAACTAGCATCACTACCACCGCCAAGAACATTCGATACTCCGAATCGACACACGAGTGAATCCACCAAAGTTTCCACAGATAAAGGGCTAACCCATGAATACCAAGTATCGCAAGAGCTAACCAATCATGAAGAGAACCTTCCTTGCCTTTCCCGCTCTCTGAAACAATCTTTGATGGAAGCGGAAGAGGAGACTCACTCACCGCAGAACCCCCATAATGCTCAACAAGAATGGTCACCGCCTAAGGAAAAGCGAGGTTAACAATGATAAGTCATCGAGGACACCCGGGACGAAGTAAGTGCATAACATCTTCAGCAGCAGAATCCTTAAGAGCCTCCAATGAGGACAACAAAGGGATTTAGACAACATGGAGCACTTGAAGAGTGTTCTCATAATCAGCCTAGGCAGAAGGGTTAAAAGCCTCAACACGGGAAAGAGATGTACCGGCCGCACCATGAAAGTGCCGCGACAAGCCCATCTTGCATCCCCTTGTCAATAGCATGGCTAATGGCGCACTCAAAGCTTCAAGGTAATCTTGCGAATGCCAGCACCTGGACACGACAAGCTTAAAGCCTTCGGATAACAACCAACGGTGAATCGACATAGCAACAAGCAAACACGGGTGGAGCTTCTCCTCTAAATAAAGAACAACCTTCACAAAGAGCTCTCTTAAACGAACAAGTTCCAAAGTACGGGGGCGGAGATCCGAACATCCACCCTCCAAAACTTGTACCTGAAAACAACAAACGCCGTAGGTAATGTATAAAAAAGGGGGGAGAGTGGAAGGAAGGAGAAGAGAGAAAACAAGAAAGAAAAACCTGCTTAACAAATTCAGCGTTGCGGGATTTAAGAGAAGAGTTTGCACACTGTAACTGCCCAAGCTCGATATCTTGGTCAGAAACGGAAGACTCAAGCTCTTTAATCCTGGCACGCAATACCTCATTTTCTCTACCAACTACTCCCAAAGATGATACTTGGCCACAAGGAGAGAGCCTCTCAGAAGTTTCAGACTCAGCCTGCGCTAGCTGGGACTCCAGCCAATGAATCGTGTCAACTTGGAGACCACACCTGGTAGATAACCTCTCCTTCTCCTGCAAATAGTGCTCCGCACGCATCCGCACCTCAGAACCAAAGCACAAATGACGAGCTGACAGGACGTCGAAACCCGAAAGCAATTTGTTAGGAATTAGAAATTCCATAGTGAAGAGTCGGTCACCCCAAATATTATCTAGCATAAGTTAGCTTGTAGACTTGTAGTTATTTACGTTATCTAGTAGTTAATTAGTTAGTTTGTAGCGTAGTTTAGCGTAGTGTAACACCGTGGAGGAAGGACGGTCTTTACCATCTGTATCCACGATCCACGATCCGATGGGAGGACGGTTTCATTGTAATTATAAATACCCCTTCCATCCATGGAAGGGTGGAACTTCTTTCAATCTAACATTATATTTGTGCTACAACTCTACCAAGAAACTCCTCTCATCTACTTTTCTCTCTAATGGCAAACATGTATTTTGATCATCCAAGACCACCCGAATCATCAACACAATAATATTTCGATCCTACAATTGGTATCGAGACAAAGTTGTTGTGTTTCTTTGATTTGTGGTTTTTTAGCATGGTTATTGTCGTTTATTGATTAATGTTGGCTCGAAATATTGTTCTAAAAGCTGCTTTTATCATCTTTTGGTCGAATCTTATGGTTTTAATGAGTTTTTTAAACAAGTTTTTTGGTCTAAGTCAGGTTTATCAAGTTGGTGTCAAATTTGTGTCAACTTTGTGGCAACATCCGTCTGTGTCAAATTTGTGTCCAAACCGTGATATCAACTTTGTGTCAACTTTTTGAATTATCATGGTCAAACATGGGTCAATGAAGCACTTTTATGCATTTTACGGGTAAGTATGAAGATAGAACGGAAAATGGTGCGAATTCGATCGTACAAACCGTCAAGTCAAACAGACTTAAAACAATTTTAAACACAAATACAATCGGGATCGAGAATATAGTGGATTCCGTGTCGTTATGTCCCACGGAGACTCAATGGTGTGTTAAACACATGATCGACGATAGAATGACCACTAATGATAGCGATCGAGAAAGGATTAGGATTGAATAATTACACTCTTGAAAAAGTTTATAAATAACAAATGACTTAAATGCAAATTAAAAGAGATTAAAAGATAAAGATATTAAATAAACGCTATCACTATATTTAAAGTGATGAGCGTTTAAAACCTAAAACTTAAAACTTACGTTTAAATAAAAATAACGTAACGCATACAAAATAAAACGTGAAACTTACACAATATAAATCCTAAAAATATGAAAATACATTTTACAAACCTAATAATATAAGAAAATTATTAGAAAAGGAAAATTATTTTATAACTATTTATGTAATTATTATTAATTAAAACCATTTTAACTATTTAATAAATACTCTAAAATTAAAGAAAATACAAAATAAGGTTAGAAAAATAAAATAAAGACTTAGGAAAATCTAAAATATGATAAAACTAATTTTAAAACTGAAAATATATTTTTAGACTTTTATATATTTATTATTAATTTAAAACTATTTAAAACTAATTAAAATGCTAAAAATACTTTTTAAACTAAGAAAATTATGGAAAAATACTTTTATTACTTTTATATTTATCTTAACCTAAGAAAATTGAAAACATATTTTTGAACCTTTTCTTAATTTTTTGTATTAAATGCTATTTAAAAATACTTAAAAACTAATTAAAATCAAGAAAATACCAAACAAGCTAGGAAAATCTGAAAAATTCAGGAAAACTCTAAAATAATATAAGGAATATAAGAAAATAGAAAAACAGGAGGTTGTTAAGAGGAAATAGCAATCGATGAGGAAGTGCTTATTGAAATAAGCACTTAATAAGCAAATGGAATCAAAGGCTACCAAACCAAAAGAGAAGCTCTAATAAGCTAAAATAATGAAATGGAACAAGTTTCAACAATCCCTAACCACCGATAAGCTAGATGCAAAGATTTGAGTTTTGAGCTATGTTAGAAAAGCGAGAAAGGAGGTCTACTTCAAGCCAAGAAATAAGCCTAGAATGTGGAAGGCAAAACCAATTATTGAGATCTAAAGATGACCCGGTGACTAACTAAAACCCAAAGATCAGACCTTGCCAAGCTCAAATGAGCTTGTGGCGGTCTGCAAGATCTGAAAGCTCGTGCGGGGCTGTTGCTTGCACAGGCACTTAGCACCTATTTGATAAGCTAGTTTGAGCTTTAAGAAAAATCACAAAATCTACTAAAATAGATACAAGAAAATAGACCGGTGGCACTTTCTAAAACCGCAATTTTCATGGAGATTGACTCTTAAATGAGCTCATGAAAATCTTCCTAGATGAGCCCAAACCGACTTTTGCAACATTTGACTTTTAACAAAACTAAAAGTTGACTATTTCCAACTTTGATCGATTTTATGGATTGATTATGATCTATCTTGATGAAATAAAGCTAAAGCAATCTAGTTCTATGTATTTTAAACCTAAAATGAGCTTTTGATCTTGCTAAGATCCAACAGGCAACTGATTAAGACAGTTGTGAAGGAATTTTGACTTCTGAGCTTGAAAGGCAAAAGGGAGTGACTCAAATGAGTTTATTTTGACTATAAAGACTTGAACCAACAATAACCTATCACTGCAAGAACCTAAAAAACAGATGGTGCAACAATTCCAAACACCCCTTATATAACTGAAATGAACTCAAAACTGCTATGGATGCTTAACTAACTACTATCACTAATCAAAATAAGTTTGGATTACCTAATTATAGCTAATTAAACACATAAAGATCAATTGTAACCACATATACAAGAGAAGCTTGAAATGCAAACTAACTTGAAATATGAAAACTGATAAATTAACTTACATGTATCCAGATTGTTTGCAGGCTAAAATAAACCCCAAGAACCACTACACTAATCTATTTAAAACCATATCCATCCTCTGCATCACCAAATAACCATTTCCCAAACCAACTGCTCCAATTTGACTTCTATTGACCATCAATCACATTTACTTGAGAATGAAAGGTGTTTATAAAAAGCTTATAGAGATGTTAACTAAACCTTTTAAGCTTAAAACAAACAACCAACAACTCGGACAAAGGATTTTGGCGAAAATCTCAACAATAACTATAGGACTTAGAACTTTATAAAACTTGAGAATTATGCTCAAAAGCATCCACAATGATAACTTAACTTGAATGTTATACAAAGCAACTTAAATTACAACATTTATAGTTAAACTAAGACATAATTTTAAACTACGACATTTTAAGAAAAAATGAAAAGCTAACTCTCTCTCCGCTTCTTCTCTTCACTTTATACCCAAATGTGCTTCCCACTAGTCCACTAAGAAAATCCCACCATCTTTCTAAGCCATTGGATGAGTTCAAGCAATATTGGCCGCTTGATTTGTTTTGGCGCCAAAAGTCATGAAGGTTGCTTGGGTAGTTTTAAAATCAATTAATGATTCTTGGAGTTGTGTTGAGGTGGGGGACAAGGAAAATGATATGGAGAGGAGGGGTTGAGGTGGAGGTGTGGGAGATGGAGTGAGCAGGGAGCGATTGGAGAAGGAGACTTATTGGCGTGAGAAGATTGACCGAGTTTGACGAGGCAAGGCTAATAATAGGGGGTTCAAAAGGTTTAATGATGGGGTCCAGGTGGCTTAAGGTCCAAAAGGTTTAAAAGGCTTTAATATAACAAGGACTAGTTTGTAATTCTTCCAAACTTGAGGGCCACTCGCCAACTCATCAAAGATGTTCCAAGGACTAATCTTGACAAGCTTCAAAAGTCTGAGGACCAAATCTGTCATTATCCAATTTTCAGGGGCCATTTCCAAATTTGAAACTTGAAGGACTAATTTGTAATTTTCTCAAAACTTTTACATTTTTCACCAAAGGACTAAATTTGACAACTTTTGATTTTAAAAGGACCTTTGGTGACTTTACTTTAAATTATGTGCTCGGACTTTTTTGACAACTTTTGAAACTTGGGGATCTAAGCGCAATTTTGCAAATTTGATATGTTTTCATCCGATTTTGATATTTTGCATTTAAAACACATAAAACAACGATTTGTGATATTTTGATCATTTTGATGTGTTTCGAGTGTTTTCGGATGATTTTGATTTATTTTGCACAAAATGATGAGTATTTAGACACTCATCAAATTCCTTCTAACAAGTTGATGGCTTGTCTAGATGCAATGTATTTTACCTAGCGACTTGTCTTTACAAGTCGTGGCGACTTGGTCAGCGACTTAGTCGTGGCGACTTGGTCTAGCGACTTAGTCGTAGCAACTTGGTCTAGCGACTTAGTCGTGGCGACTTGGTCTAGCGGCTTAGTCGTAGCGACTTGGTCTAGCGACTTAGTCGTGGCGACTTGGTCTAGCGACTTGTCGTTGTGACCCTTTTGGTGATGCAACATGACGAAAGATGATGAAGATGAAAAGTAATGACCACGACCATCAAAAGACCAATATACCAAGATCTGGCCTCGGTTTCAACCAACATCATTGATCCATGGTTATCAACACAAAATAAGATTCAACTTAACGGATCCGAAAACATAACAAATCCAACTCACAACTTTACCAACAAATCCTAGCTATCCTATCCTCCATCTTCTCTACTCAACAAATATCCGCATAACTTGTCAATTAAATGAATATTACAACGAATCTCGGATGTGTCAACCTTTTTCTCAATCTTGTAAAGATTGTTGTTGAACAATCATCATTGATCTTTTGAAGACTTTGCTTCATCTAATATCCGAATACAAGTAAGAATAATTGATAACAAATCTGTTATAATTATTCTTTAATTCGCTTAAAGACCAACAACTGTTAGGAATTAGAAAATTCATCGTTAAAGAGTCGGTCACCTCAAGTATATGTATTAGTTAGAAAGCTCGTAGTCGTAGTCAAGTTATGTTAGCAAGTAGTTTGTTATGTAACACCGTGGAGGACTGGACGGTCTTACCCACCGTATGCACGATCCACGGCCGTAGGTGGCGTTTATTTGTAAGACACTATAAATACCCTCTACCTCCCAAGGTAGAGGGTTGAGCTCAATACCATTTTTATTTGTTTTTATTTGTTTCACATAGTTCCTAACTCTCTTCCCTTCTCTCTCTAGAACTTTCTCTCTAAACATACTTAAACATACTATTGTGATTATGGTTTAGTGTGTTTGTGAAATCTATCTCTTACATTTGGTATCAAGAGCCATGGTTTGATCACTCATCTTTCATGCTCTTTGTTTTGGTGGATTTCATAAGGTTTTTGGGGTATTAAGTGTGTAGGAGAGTTTGAATCATTTGGACAAATTCTAGTGTTAAAGTTGGAATTTTGCTTGTACTTTTGTGTTTAGGATCATCATATGTGTTTATGTTTTGAATTGGAAGGCTTAAATCATTGTGGTTTGGTTGTTTTTATTGATAAAGTGGTTGTTGTGAACTTTGTACAAAGCGAGTTGAGTCTCGGATATTTGTTTCTTGAGCGAGTTGTTCGTTCTTGGATCTTGAGTTGGTATATGCGACTTGGCTATTTAGCGAGTTGACTTTTATGCGACTTGGGTTCTAAGCGAGTTGTTTCTTTAGCGACTTGAGTTCTAAGCGACTTGGCTATTAAGCGAGTTGTATAGCTAGCGAGTTAGTTTAAGCGACTTGGTGGTTAAGCGAGTTGTGTACATTTGCGACTTGCTATTATTGCGAGTTGTCTCTATATGCGACTTGGCTATTAAGCGAGTTGATTCCTTGCGACTTGTTTCATTAAGCGAGTTGGTTCTTTAAGCGACTTGTTTCTTTAAGCGAGTTGGGTGGTTTTGAGTTGATAACTAAGCGAGTTGATTGTTTAGCTACTTGTCTATTAAGTCTTGTTACTTCTTCATGCTACATTCTTACGGTTGTTCTTTTGGTTTAGTAAAATCCCGTGAAAGAATCAATTTCCGGTTTAAATCAAGAAATAGTAAAATCCGTAGAGCTTGTAATCATGTCAAACATCATTACCTACTATCGTTTCTTACATGGCGAGGGCGTTCAGCGGTGGATCGATACTAAATCCACCCATGCTCAGCAGGCGATTATGACTCATGGGCTCAACGAATCCGATTGTTCTGTCTTGGAAAGGAAAATGGGTCAACATTCTCAAATCCATTGATGAAGGACCTTATCAAAGTTGAGACTACAAGAGACTTAATTGATCTGCTGCAGATGGAACAATGATCTATGGAATGGACGGACCAAAGATGTATGATGAGCTCGATGATAAGGAGAAAAGAGATTCGATGTGATATCGGGGCTTTAACATTATTCTTCGAGGACTTCAAAAGATATCTACAAGCTTATCAATCACAACACCGAAGCCAAGGCGGTTTGGGATAATGTCAAAATGCTTCTCTCGTGTTCGAATTAACCAAGGAAGATAGAGAATCACAACTATATGATGAGTTTGAGCACTTCAAAATGAAACCATGATGAGTGACTATGAATACTACGTGAGATTCCATAAGCTTGTGAATGACATGAGGAACATCAAAATGACCATGCCAAACATTCATTTGAACTCAAAGTTTGTGAACAACATGAATCCCGAATGGCACAAGTTTGTCACCTCGTGAAGCTAACAAAAGGATTGAAGAATACAAACTATGAGCAACTCTATGCATTCCTTCTTCGTAATGAGAGGCATGCTATGTTTGAAAAAAGGATTCTTGATCGGTTCAAAACCAACCAGGGAGAGACAAGATCATCAAATGATTCAAGCGCCTTTTACACAAATGTGGGAATTACTAACAAAGCTTCTCAAGTTATACCCATAGGTAATGGTAATCACAAACTCATTCCCGATCCAATGTTCAAACAAGTCGATCTTGATGCACCGTGGGAAACTTCATTAATCAACGGCTCTCATGATTAGTCAAAACATGAACTCTCTCCACACACCAACAACAACCTCGACAAACATCCAATCCATCGCCGGAGATGGGAAGGTTATGGTGCGGCCCGGTTCAAGAAAGCGAAGACGAACAAGGAAGAGGTGGAGTTGGTAGAGGATATGTGGGAAATCAGAATCGGGGAAGGAATGGAAATCAAGGACAAGCAAAGAAAATTAAGTGCTACAACTGTGGTGGTGATGGACACATAGCAAGGAACTGCACATCTCTAAAACGTCCACAGAATGCAGAATACTTCAGAGACAAGATGTTGCTTGTGCAAGCTTAGGATAATGGTGCAGCTTTGGATGAAGAGGAGTTGTTGTTTCTTGTTGAGGGCAATGCCAAGACATATGATGCATATGTGGATGAGCAACCAATTCAGGAGATAGGTCACAATCATCATAATGCCTTTCAAGTCGCTGACTGTGATGCATACGACTCGGCGTCGATGATGAACCTCTTGCTGAAACAATTTTCATGGCTAGCATTTCTCCAATGGTCTCCTAAAGCCTCATCATCTAAGCAAGCTAGTCCATCCAAAGAATCAATCATCTCGGAGGTATTAAAACTATACGATGATGTTGATGAGCAAAAGATACATGACAAAGTACAATCAATGAAACTTTTGAGTCGATATTGAAAATATGGGTAATATCAATGTTGTCCCATATGATCAATATGTGAAACAAAGTGAAAGTGAGGCTGTATCAAGTGATGCATCTTCTGCGGTCAATGATGACTATATTTTTAATGAATACCTTTGCATGTGCCCATGATGATTACATTGTTTACAGGCGAATGCCTATAAAGAACAAGTTGCTATTTATGAGCAGTGCTAAGTTTGAGTTAACCACCCGTGAGCAGAAATGGATGACCAAATCGCATAACTATTAGAAAAAGTATGTTTAGAGAAGAAGTATTAAAACAAGAGTTAAACTCCTTACAAAAAAAGCTTTCTAAAGCGCTAAGCAAAAACAAGAACTTCAAGAAAATGTTAAAATGCTTAAGCAATAATTCGGTGCTAAGGAATAAAAACTTTTGAATGATTTTCTAATCTAAAACCTTGAAAAACAAGCTTGAAAATAAGTTATGCGTACAAGGAATACCATTGATCGCTCACATGATCACTAAGCATAGGTTCTCAATGATAAGCATAGTATCCTATTATAAAGGAATCCAACCACGAGTATGGTAAGATAGAAAAAGTCGCTCATAATATAATCTATGATGGCAATGAGATTCTTAAACCTAGGCGAAACCTAGTTGCATTGAGTGCCTTGAGGAAGATAGAAAACTAGATGATGCATCTAGGAGAAAATGAATAAAAGCTTAACGATTCTGCGTGTAAAGATAAAAACATAACGATCAAACCCCATGATTACACTAAGGAAAATTGGATATCCTTGAACATGTTTAAGCCTCAAACTCAATTAACCCCCGAGCAGATCTTTTGAAAGAAAGACATGGATAAGTTAAAAGTTAATATACTTGTTGAAACAAACACTCCCTTAGGAAAATGCACAGCTCTGTGTATCCTCCAAATACACCAATGCATCTAGTTCCTAGATCTATTGCCACTAATAGCAAGACCTTAATCAGCCTATATGTTGTTTATCAATTTGTTTGTTGATTTTGAAAAACTTGTAAGAAGAGAATCACACCTCTTGGGATAAGCGGGGAAAGGGTTTTGAGCAAACTAAAGAATGTTATTTAAGCGAGCTCATGCCTTTCTTCAAACAATTAAAAGGTCAATTTGAGAGTCTTCAAAGGGATAAATTTAGATATTAAAGAAATGGAAAAGGAATTTGATGCAATGATAGTTGAAGTCAATGATTATGAACAGGAACTCAAATATAATGAAGTTGAAAGAAAGAACTTGCACATCTTAAATGAGAATTTGAATTCGAGTTGCGTTGCTCAAGATGTGTTTTATACTGTTACTAAGCACTCTATTACTACTTCTCGATTTCATGAATTATCTATTGCATTGAAAGTTTCCCATGATCGTGTCATTGAGCTTGAAAACAAAAACTCATAACTAAGTGAGAAAATTGATCAGGATGATCATGATAATTTGGTAAAACATTTTCTAAACTAGAAGTTGAACATTTTGATTTACAACTAAAATATCAACATCTTAAAGAAAATGTCAAAACCTCAAATATCAAGACATCCTCAAATAATCCGAGTTTGATGCGGTTTTCGGATAAACAAGCGTGACGAAACGATTCAAGCTCATTGTAACACGATCGAAAGTTGAAAGCCCAAATCTCTCAATTAAAGGGTGAAAAGAACAATGACCGGCTCCCAAATGCCTCCTCCTTTAGATTCTCAAGATTCTCAAACTTTTCATCTTCAAAACCTAGTTAATGCTTTACAAAAGAAAGCGAAAGTTTTCTAGAAGAAAATGAAAAGTTAAGCGACACTTTAAAGAGTTATATGATTCAATGAAAGTCACCGTGACCAAAACAACGAAAAAATAACGTCTTTACAAAAGAAATTGAGAATCGAAGAGTCGGGAGAAAGGAAGCGCCACTAGTTTTTAATGAGAATGTTGCATCAAAGTCATCCTCGGGCGCAAATATCATGTTGTTAAATATATTCCTCCCGATCTTAGGAATAATGAACACGTGTTTCACAACTATTGTGCTCACCTTAAGGATAGTCTAGAATGTCTCCGTGAGATTGTGGAAGAGGATTTTATAAATAAGCCTCTTGACGGTGAAATTAGGTTTGCGTGCATTCAAGCCAAAGCGATCTCAAGAAGCTGCTAGAATGTTTAATAGCAACATGTCCTAAATCCTTAGGTGCAAAAGGAAAATTTGTGATGCCTTGTTCTATGCCTAATGTCAAGCATACAAACCATTCTATGCCCGGTTTAAGAAAGTGAACACTAATGTGCCTTCAAGTAGTTGGATCCACGCACTTCTAGTTCGGGAATGCAAAAAGTAGCAAAACCAACTAATATTCCATTTCCTCTACGGGGTAAGTGACACCAAAGCAAAGCGGGTCAAAACCTCAAGGCAACACAATGAATGATAGGACCTTGCATTCTAGGAATGCTCGATGGAAGAAAGTAGAAGATCACCTTAGGGAGAATTTGAATAAGGCTAATCGTGTTGATTCTAGTATTAGCTATAAGCGTCTCGTAATTAATTCAAATTCGCTACTACACGCAAACCATGTACCGATGATTGCTTGATTACATTACTAATCATGAATGTAGTGTGAATGATTTGTCTAATGTTGTTAAATGCCCGATTAAAATTGTTAATGTTAAAGTTCAAGCTAAGAAGGCAAAAGGCAAAGGCAAAGAAAATTAGAAAGCGGTGGAAACCTGCTGTGAAGGAAATTTAGTAATATAGGTTATCAATGGATACCAAATGGGCGAAGGTTAATGAATCTTGCCTAAATTTGCTAAGTCAATGCCCACTAGAAAATGGATGCCTACCGGTAGAACTATTCCTAAGAAGTGAACATACTTTGAATAGGTCAAATATGGACACTAGCATCGATCTATTTCTAATTATTCCATTTCTTCTACTTACGATGTGGGTGTTCCAATCATTGTTACTAACCAAATGGAGCCCATTCTTGCATGGGGATCCCAATTATCGATTATCCATTCTTGTATGTGTTCAACTGCAGATCGTTCAAATCGTTCTATGGTACTGGACTCGAGTTGTTCTAAGCATATATTTGGAGACGGTCACGCTCATGAACCGTGAGCAAATTCATTGGGCTGTGAGATTCGAAAATGATCATTTGGTGCTATTATGGGTTATGGTGATTACGTGGTTGGAGATAGTGTGATTTCTAGGGTATATTATGTTGAAGGTCTTGGACATAATCTATTTTACATCGGACAATTCGTGACTCGGTTATAAGTGGCTTTCGGAAAACATACTTGCTTTGTTAGAGAACTTGATGGTGTGGAACTTCGGAGGAACTCGTGGTTCAAACCTATACACCATCTCTATCGAAGGTATGATGAAATCTTCACCCATCTCGCTTTGTCAAAGGCTTCCAAAACTAAGTCATGGCTATGGCATCGTCGTCTCAATCACTTGAACTTTAGTACCATAAACAACCTTTCCGGAAAAGACTTAGTAAGAGGATTACCCAGTTAAAGTATGAAAAAGATCATCTTTGTTCGACTTGCCAATTGGGAAAAAGCACAAAATCGCCCACAAACCAAAACCCACAAACTCGAGAATGGAAGTTCTTCATACACTTCATATGGATCTATGTGGACCAATGAGAGTGCAAACAATTAATGGGAAGAAATACATTCTAGTAGTGGTTGATGACTACTCTCGATTTACTTGGGTAAAGTTTTTGAGGACAAAGGATGAAACTCCGGATGTCATCATCAAACTTATCAAACGACAGTGTTCGACTCAACAATCTTGTTAGAATTGTTCGATGCAGACAATGGCACGAGTTTGTTAACAAAGACTTAATTCGGTTTATGAAAGTGTTGGAATCGGTCATCAAAGAAGTGTTCCACGAACTCCTCAAGCGAGCGGTGTAGTTGAAAGGCAATCGAACTCTTGTGGAAGCCGCAAGAACAATGCTAATTTATTCAAAGGTTCCAATGTTTCTATGGGCTGAAGCCATTGCCACTGCTTGCTACACCCAAAATCGTTCCCTTATTCACACCTCTCCATATGAACTTGTCCATAAACGAAAACCTGATCTATCCTACCTTCGTGTGTTTGGTGCTTTATGTTACCCAACTAATGACGGTCAAGATTTAGGTAAACTAAAAGCTAAAGCGGACATTGGAGTATTTGTAGGTTATGCACCAAACAGAAAAGGATACCGAATCTACAAAAGAGAACCCGAAATATCATGGAAATAATTCACGTTCGTTCGATGAGTCGACGGTCAAATGGCTCGAGGACAATCCGATTACGGACCGCATGTCAAACTTTATCAAGTAGTCCTATCGGTTCTACTCTTGTTTCTAACCCTCATCAAGAACTCCTTATCTACCTCCTTCGTAAGATGATTTGAAGAAATTATTTGATCCAATGTTTGATGAACACTATGAGCCAATTGCTAATGATATGTCGTTCCATCAGCAGGGCGCCTCTATCCACATCAATGAAGTTAACCCTTCAATTTCAATGTCATTAAGTCAAGAAGCGTCTGCTGATCACTCTGTCTCATCAACAAATCATCAATCATCGAGTGTACACAATGGAAATGTTGCTACCATTTCGGATGATGAAACCCTTTGCTCCTCCGGAAGATGAACCTTTGAGAACATATTTGCTCGTGTATTCGATAAGGTTTTAAAGGTACCTTTTGAGGGTCATTTAAGCCCTTATTCGATCACTTTTGTATCCGTTATTGCTTAATATCGTTCCTTTTCACTTTTAGGTCTCTTGAAGGCAAAATCTTTGGAATGATGCTTATTTGGACGAAAAGGCGCGAATATCTGAAGAAAATGGCCAAAGTCGAATCGAGACACTCAAAGTCTTTGAAACATAAAGGCGGCGGCGTCCTGCATATCTCATGACGCCGTCGGTAAGGAATTTTATGACGGCTCGGAGGAAAAATTGCATGTTTTCAAGGGACGACGTCGAGTTCTAAAGGAGTAGGCCGTCGTTACTACTCGCCTAGACTGACGGCGTCGAGGCGAAGGGACGGCGTCACGGTCATAAGGTGGCCGTCGCAAGGTTTACGTGGCCAAGGCGAAACCCTAATGGCGGCGACACGGCGTCCACGAAACATAAGGTGCGCCGTCGCGGATGTAATCTTATATATAGAATCCGAATTTTTCGGTTTTAGTGTGTAGTCTTTTGGAGTAAAACCTAAAACCGAACCAAGGCTTTCTTGTGCAGTATTTTAGGGTTCTAAACCCTATTATACATCAAGCTAAGTATTTACTTCATTAATTTAATTATTTCTTTGATTATTTGTGTGTATGCTTGCATGTTCTCCATGTCAAGCTAATTTATTTGTGTGTTTGCTTAGGAATATGAAACTTAATTATTGAATATTGATTGGTTGATACTTATCTTAGTTGACTAATGATCTAGAGTGCGCTAGATTATTCGTTTGTGTATAATGCTTGGAATTTCTTTGTGAACTTTAGAATATAATTATCTAGGTAATTGTAGGATAAAGTATTCAAGGACAACCGTAGAGTAGGCGTCTATAAATCACTAGAGGATTTGTAAACAAGACCCTTTGGTAGTTTCAAAGAGTTAGGAAATAAGCACGCCCTATAGCCTTAGAATCACAACGCAACTAGGAATAAGGACGTGACAAATCAACCATCAATAGGAGATAATTAAGGGTAGTAAAACCTAAGTAAACACATCTTTAAACTATCATACAGTACACATCAATTAGACATAGACTATCACAACCTTAGCTTAGATAATTAGATAATAGTAGAGTAATCGGTAGCAATACCAACCCCCAAATCCAATACCGAGATTCGTACCTTTTCCATTTCTAAAAAATATAAAAGATAAAAATAATCTTCCTCAACCACAACCTTAGCGTAGTAACTTCTTACTAGCATTCCTATTCCCAGAGAACGATATCAATACCGTGGCTTACCCTAATTACTACACTACAACGATTAGGTTCTTGCCTGGGTGTTATAAAACTTGCTCGAAGAAAAGGAAGTTTCCTTGACCCCGAACGACGCGTGTGGCGTTATCAAGTTTTAGGCGCCACGGGAATAGAATAGCTAGTTAGTAGTCCACCTCGTTTAGGTTTCTTTGCTTGATTCCTATCAAGTAAATTTTTCTCATTTTTAGCTTTCTCTTAGTCTATCCCCCTTCTTCGTGACCCTCGTTCGTAAAAAAACATCATTAACCATGATCCGTGTTTTCCATCGAAGATTCTTTACTCTACCCGTTCCCAATCCCGAGATTGAGAACGCAATCCCACAAAACCCTTCACCCACTCACCATTTTGGTAATCACCTAGAGCATAATGAGATAAATTGGCAACAACAAAGTCCTTTCTATTACTCAGATTCGATGAGGAAATTGATTATGATGAAGCACTTGATAGCGGGAGGTCATTAATGAAGTTAGTTACGAAATCGAGGAAGACCCTCCCAATGTTTTGACCCTAGGTGTAGGATTGAGAAAGATGGCCCTTTAACATGCAATTCCCCGCAAAATAGGACTAGAAGGGTTCGATGCTTATTTGAATTCATTCTTACCTTTAAACTTAATCTCAAGGGACTTATACAACAAAATCAAGGTCAATGAGTTAACTTATCAAGGGAACAATGTTGTTGAAGCAGTCATTTATTTGCACGTGTTTGTCGAAGCTTTGCTTATTTGGTAGAGTTCATGGTCTTAGAAGACTTAGGAGAATTTATAGATAAGGACCTCACTCAAATAATTTTGGAAAACCTTTCAAGAAATTGACTAGGTTGAATGAACGGATGATTGATGGTTTAATTACATTCTCGATGAAGTTGAAGATTTTATCTACCAAATGCCACGCTCATCCTAGGTTTAAACATAAGGACATCGAGGTTTGTAATAGAATGACCCCTATTCCATTGCTTAGTGAAAGGGATAAGCGAGTGGGCTTAGGTACCCATATGAGAAAACTAAGCGGTATTACAAAAATGCCTTAAATTAGGAGATGATTACAAAAGAATGAAAGAGCGTTAGAATGGCTTAAGTATGAGCACGAGAGGATAGGTGAGGAAGCGAGGAGCACGACTACGAGTCTAGCTACAAGACTCTTAAATAAAGAAAAGCGCTTCGTGGGAGGCAACCCATGCTTAATTGTTTGCTTGTTAGTGTCATATATCTTTTATTAATTGTTTGTCCTCATGTTTGAATTTGTAAAATGCTTTATTTTGTTTTAACCTCGTCTTAATTACATATAAAGGTATTTTACATAAATGATAAGTGTAGGGAGGATTACACACGTTTTCATAAGAAACGTGAACATGAGAATAACAATTAATTAAAAGATATATATGTTTGTTTGTTCGAGTCAAATGCTTGTATCGAGTCGTAATGGATGTTTTTGCGTAATTTTTCCATTTTAAAGATGTAAATTTTCCGAAATTTTTTCGAAAATCGCGAGACCGAGTTTTGTCGGGATAACTGGCCGTCGAGATTGCAACATGACGGCGTCGGAAGGAATAAAACATCGACTTACTTTTCTCGTTTTTCGAGCTACTTGTAAAATTTTGGAATTTTCGGATCTTAATTTTCAAAACAAATTCGTAAACATCCATTCCACAAGCATTATATCCTAGTTTAAATCGAGTCTTATGTATATTATTACCGCCGATTTTACGCGAAGGTTTCGTTTGTTTTCTTCTAGTGTGCGAGTTTAGTTTGTCAAGAAGAAGTTACACAAGTTTGGAAGGAGCCTTTCACGCAAAAATACTCTTCTTGGAAAAGATTTAACCACCACTTTTACGGATCCCGCCGAGCTAATCGGGAGTATTAGTTTCTTCGTTTTTTATTTACCTTCCATTATCATAACTTTGATACTTTCGGGAACATTGGGGACAATGTTCGGTTTAAATGTAGGGAGGAAAATAAAGCGGAACTTTGAAACTATGCTTATCCTTGACTATTTGCTTTGTCAAGTGTATTTGTGTAATAAACCATGAGAAAATGTAGGTTAGGGTAATTTTAGCCAAATTTAAAATTTTTTCATGACGTATAAGAGTGGGCCATTAGTCTTAACAAAAGCGTCTCATGGATAGGAAGTTGCATGACTAGCACAAAACCCTTTACCACCTAAATTCCACCCAAAATGTGAGGATCGCCCTTAGATTAGTAGGAATTAAAGCATTCATCTTTAATGCTTAGAGTGTGAACCGGTAGTATATTAGATTCTAGAACTTGTTTTGTGATGCATTCCGAGATCGCTAGTGAGACTACACTGTGTAGTTAGGAATAACTAAATGATAAGAGGCATTAGGATAAACCCTTGTTTGATACCGTAATATAATTACTTCTTCCATATCGGTTGAGTAATTCCCCACACCCTTGCGTTGTACTCATCTTTAGTACACGATACCCTAGTTAACCCTCGAGCCTATCCTTTTCGCGGTTCTCGTGATGTTTGGTTTTCGGAATATCAATGAAGACATTGTTTACACCCCACCCCAAATATACACCCAAATCGCCTTAGCCTACCCTTATGCACTCACTTTTAGTGCAAATTTATGTTATCAAACCCTTAGTTCAATTATCGGTTGCTTGCATGAGTTGCTAAGTCGAGTCATATCCTTTGTACACGATTTTGGGATGATTGGGATTCATGGGAAAAGTTAAAGTTTATGAAACATAGGAAGAGAACGTTAAACTCAAATTCCCTTTGTTTGCATAATAATGTACTCCAAGTGTTTTGATCTTTTCAATTCGGGTCAAATTAGTGTTAGAGTAATAAAAACTCAAGTGTAGGGATGTGTCTATAATCCCTATCATTTTGATGTACCGTAGAGGATGGTAGAGTAAAAGTGTATGCACAAAAAAAAAAAAAAAAAAAAAAAAAAAAAAAAAAAAAAAAAAAAAAAAAAAAAAAAAAAAAAAAAAACATACTGGCTACCATCCTACATCTATCTTTTAAATTATGTTTGTTTATTTTCGTTGCCTAGAGTTTTAGAGTGTCGAGTCTTGGCTTAGCAACGCCATTCTTCGTATACTTGCAACATAGAGATTTTGACTATCCACCACTAAATAGCCTATCCCACAAACCCTTCATTTCCCTACCGTAAGCCTAACGTTACAACCCTTTAAAAGACCTCTTTGATAGTCTTTCCTAGGTGCTTACGCCAAAGCGACGGAGGTTTGATCTATTCTCAAGCCTATGGTAATCTATGTACTAGGACCGGTTAATGAGTGTTTATCTTCCATTTCCGATTTGTTATATTTCATATATACACCGAGAGAGATGTGAGTATCCAAACACCCCATGTGAGGTGCTAGTATGTAATTCCGTGCTTGTTATGACTTTCTTGGGCTTATATGTGTTGTGGACCGTTTTGAATGGATGCTTCATGACCCCAACTTATAAATTAATTGGCTAAAAGCACATTTGCTTGAGGACAAGCAAATACCAAGTGTAGGGATATTTGATAAGGTTTTAAAAGGTACCTTTTTGAGGGGTCATTTAAGCCCTTATTCGATCACTTTTGTATCCGTTATTGCTTAATATCGTTCCTTTTCACTTTTAGGTCTCTTGAAGGCAAAATCTTGGAATGATGCTTATTTGGACGAAAAGGCGCGAATATCTGAAGAAAATGGCCAAAGTCGAATCGAGACACTCAAAGTCTTTGAAACATAAAGCGGCGGCATCTTTGCATATCTGCGACGCCGTCGGTAAGGAATTTTACGACGGCTCGGAGGAAAAATTGCATGTTTTCAAGGGACGACGTCGGGGTTCTAAAGGAGTAGGCCGTCGTTACTCGGGACGGCCTAGATGCGACCAAGACGGTCGAGTGAAGGGACGGCGTCACGGTCATAAGGTGACGCCGTCGCAAGGTTTACGTGGCCAAGGCGAAACCCTAATGGCGGCGACACGGCGGCGTCCACGAAACATAAGGTGACGCCGTCGCAGATGTAATCTTATATATAGAATCCGAATTTTTCGGTTTTAGTGTGTAGTCTTTTGGGTAAAAACCTAAACCGAACCAAGGCTTTCTTGTGCAGTATTTTAGGGTTCTAAACCTATTATACATCAAGCTAAGTATTTACTTCATTAATTTAATTATGTCTTTGATTATTTGTGTGTATGCTTGCATGTTCTCCATGTCCGGCTAATTTATTTGTGTGTTTGCTTAGGGAATATGAAACTTAATTATTGAATATTGATTGGTTGATACTTATCTTAGTTGACTAATGATCTAGAGTCGCTAGATTATTAGTTGTGTATAATGCTTGGAATTTCTTTGTGAACTTTAGAATATAATTATCTAGGTAATTGTAGGATAAAGTATTCAAGGACAACCGTAGAGTAGGCGTCTATAAATCACTAGAGGATTTGTAAACAAGACCCTTTGGTAGTTTCAAAGAGTTAGGAAATAAGCACGCCCTATAGCCTTAGAATCACAACGCAACTAGGAATAAGGACGTGACAAATCAACCATCAATAGGAGATAATTAAGGAGTAGTAAAACCTAAGTAAACACATCTTTAAACTATCATACAGTACACATCAATTAGACATAGACTATCACAACCTTAGCTTAGATAATTAGATAATAGTAGAGTAATCGGTAGCAATACCAACCCCCAAATCCAATACCGAGATTCGTACCTTTTCCATTTCTAAAAAATATAAAAGATAAAAATAATCTTCCTCAACCACAACCTTAGCGTAGTAACTTCTTACTAGCATTCCTATTCCCCAGAGAACGATATCAATACCGTGGCTTACCCTAATTACTACACTACAGCGATTAGGTTCACTTTGCCTAGGGTGTTATAAAACTTGCTCGAAGAAAGGAAGTTTCCTTGACCCGACGGCCAGCGTGTGGCGTTATCGATATCATCATCGAACCATCATCATCGGAGATATAGACTCGCTACTTGGCCTCAACAACAACCACATGAACATCTTAGAAAATGGACACATGATCATCCATTGGACAACATCATTGGAAACCTCTCGTCCAAGATCCACACGGAAACAACTTGCAACCGATGCCTTATGGTGCTTCTTCAACTCCGTACTCTCTAAGATCGAACAAAAGATGTTAAAGCGCCATGAATGAAGCAGTTGGTTCAATGCCATGCAAGAAGAAATTCATGAGTTTGATCAACTTGATGTATAGGAATTAGTACCGCTCCAGATTGTGCTATGATCATTGCTCTAAAGTGGATCTTCAAAGTGAAGCTTGATGAGCATGGCGATGTATTAAAGAACAAGGCTAGATTGGTTGCAAAAGGATACCGTCGGGAGGAAGGTATTGACTTTGAAGAATCATTTTCTCCGTAGCGCATCGAGGCAATCGTAATCTTCCTTGCTAATCTTGCAAGTAAGAATATGATTGTCTATCGATAGATGTAAAAGCGGCTTTTCTTAACGGAGATCTTAAAGAAGTCGTATCGTCACCAATCGGAAGGTTTTGTGAATCTAGAGCATCCTACTCATGTCTATCGCTTGAAGAAGGCTCTTACGGCTTGAAGCAAGCTCAAGGGATGGTATGATCGCTTATCAAAGTTTCTTCTATCTACCGGATTCAACAAAGGAGCGATTGATCCGACATTGTTCACCGTGAAGTCGAGGCAAACATTTAATTCACGTTCAAATATTTGTTGATGATATCATCTTTGCCTCGGTGACCCCAATGAATGTGATCGTTTTCAAATGAAATGGGTTCCAAATTTCAAATGTCAATGATGGACAAATGTCATTTTCTTGGGATTACAAATTTCACAAAGTCCCGGAGGCATTTTATAAATCAATCTAAATATGCAAATGAGATTTTAAAGAAATTTGGATTTGATTCTAGTGACCTTGTTGACACTCCCATGATAGAGCGTACTAAAGCTGGATGAGGCAAGGTTGTCAAAATCGCGATCCGTCGTGGGATCATGCGATCTGATCCTACACACAAAAATGATCGGGATCTTAACAAGATCGTAATCCGGTAGGATCGCAGCGGGATCATAGGATCGTAGCGTGGGATCGTAGGATCGGATCGGATCGTATAGGATCGCCTATTATTAGTTTTTTTTTTTTTTTTTTTTTTTTTTTTGTATATTAACTTATTAAGTATAAGCTCATGTCTTAAAGCCCAATGACTAAAGTTTTTAAAAATTATTATTTTGGTGTTGTTGATTAATTTTCTCTTGCAAGATTAATGAGTGTAAAATCATTTTGTTTTTATGGACTATTTAGAAATAGTTTGGATGTGTATTTTGGGTTTATTATGAAAACGATTTCGTTCTTTGTAAAATATCGAAGCTTGTTTTGAAGTAAACTATCTACATACTTGACCCAATTTTGATCGCATTTTTTTATGTTACATATAAAAGCATTAATATTCTAATTTAATTTATTTGGTCATCAAGAAAAAAAATTCAGTAATATTATCAGAATATTCTAATTTAATTTATTTGGTCATCAAGAAAAAAAATTGTGTTGCCCTCTATTATAAATTATGTCATTTCATTTTCAGATACAATCATTTTATCTTTTTGCATTAATCTATATATTGTAACAAAAAATTTACAGAATCACGTACTAATAAATTAACATTATCTTTTTGAATAAATGTTATCACGAAAAACCTATAATAAAAAAATCATTAAAACAAGAAGTAGGCACGTATGTAGTAACTTTGTGCAAGTATGCATTGCAATATATCTAATATTCTACTACTACGGTACTTGAACATATAACTTTTCTTTTATCATCCATTTAGATTCGTTTATCATATGAAATATTATATAGAAATATAAAACTACAACCCCTATACAAAATATATACATTTTCATAGGATCTTACGATCCCGATCCGATCCTGATTATGATCTTGCAAAACCGAAAGCGATCCTAGGTAGGATCGATCCGACAACCTTGGGATGAGGACCACTCGGGGATCATGGTAGACCAAACGAAATATCGTAGTATGATTGGATCACGATGTACCTCGCGACGATGAACCGGACATTTTGTTATTTGTTTGCATGTGTGCTAGATATGAGGCTAAGCCTACCAAAAGGCACCTTAGAAGCGATTAAGCGGGTCTTCGGTATCTCAAGGAACTATCAATATGGGACTTTGGTACCGAAGGACAACGGTATGTCACTAACGACCTATGCGATGCCGATCATGCGGGATGTCAAGATACTCGTCAAATACGTGCGGAGGTGCTTTCAGTTTTTGGGTGATAAGCTTGTGGTGGTCTTCAAAAAGCAAATGAGTACTTCTATTTCCTCTGAGGTGAATACATTGCCATGTCATCGTTTTATGCTCAAATCCTATGGATGAAATCCCAATTATCGACTATGGCCTTGTATTCAACAAAATTCCTCTGTCTTGTGATAATAAAAGTGCTATTGCTCTCTCATGCAACAACGTACAACACTCAAGAGCAAAGCACATCGACATTCGACATCATTTCATTAGGGAGCAAGTTGAAAGCGGTGTGGTGGAACTATACTTTGTGAGGACCGAATACGGCTAGCAGAGACATCTTCACCAAAGCTCTTCCTAGAGAACGTTTTGAGTTTATCCTTCCGTCTTGGTCTAAAGAGTCTACAACAGGAAACACTCAAGCGTCTTCAAGAGGAAGGCGAGGAGTAAAGGTCTTTATTCATCTATCTCTTGTATATATTTATTCAAAAGCAAAATACAAAATTTAAAACCCTCAAAAGAAAATATAAAAATATAAAATTCTCTAAAATCTATAAAAATTTGAAAAATCTTGAAAAAATTCCAAAAATATTTTTTTGTCATGTTTTTCCTTATTCGATATCATCTACGGACTTTGTGTTGACCTTCAAAGAATGTCACGGGTCTTTAGATGTTCTTCGAATGTACATAGTTTTTTTTGTGAAAAAAAAAGAAAAAAAAAAGAAAAAATGAGGCGGAGAAAAATGGTGGTTTATTGTCATTTTGAGAACGTTTTAAAAGTAAAGAACAGAGCCATGCTTTAACTTATTTTCAAATCTCATGCTACGATTCTTAACACAAATGTTTGTCATCAAAAAGACAAATGTTTCTCTTTCAAATATTTTTCCGTCTAATGATTCTTCCGAAAATATTTGCCATCTAATGAAAACTCAATTGCTTTGTTAAATAACTCGGACTCTATTTTTGAAAATCATCTGGACTTATTGTTTGTCAAAATATCTATCTCAATCAACAACTTATGTCATTGATTGAGGGGAGAATGATTTCAATTAAATCGAGAAAGTTATTTGTCATACAATTGTTTTCAAAAGATAATCATGCATGTTTAATCAATGGGTTTAAAGTCTCAAATTCGATCCTTATCGGTTAAAACGTTTTCATAATCAAGTCACAATTCTCCTTAAAGCTTTCAAAATCAATTTAAATCTCTGAGATCACAAATATCAAATGATTTGATAATTGTGATCGGGAGAATTTGTGATTTAATTGGATTAAAGCGATAATTCTGTAAATGGTTTAATAAGGATGTACAAGCTCTCCTTCCCACATGTGCCAAACGATTTCAAATTTTCCATGTACATGTTGAGGGGGAGCATCTATCTTAAACCACAAAGATTTGAAACGTGATCAATTTATTTCAATGTGCGTCTTTTCCTAATATGTGCAAAACATTTTCAAATATCTATGCACATATTGAGGGGGAGCAACTATTTTGAAAACCACAATCTTTATATAACTACTCTTAGATGCAAGCCAACCCCTCAAACATGAAAATTATTTCTATTACAAAATGATGCTTGATGCAAATGTTGAGGGGGAGCTCTTGTTCTAAAAATATCAAAAACAATTCAGGTACAAAATGCTTTGATAATGTATCACAAGTATCTGGATTGATTTAAAAATGGTTTTCACTCGGTTCCAATGACAGATGAACGATACCAAATAGACCGACCAACTTTACTTTATGTATGGTGATATAAGGACGATAAGGTTAGGTATTTGTTCCCATGATCCGCTGTAACGGAGGGATCTACCGAGGACAATCCACTAAATAGTGTAGAAGTCCTTAGGTATAATGAAAAAGGAGAAAAGTGAGATATGGGAAGAGTGCGGATGAGGCCGAGCTAGTCTTGGAATAAACCCAACAAGGTTCTAGTTATGAAGTCTCGGTAAGCTTGAAGGGTTGAAGAATGAAAAGAATTGAATGAGAAAAGGTGAAAATAAATAGCCCTCCATGTATTCAACCTTAGAGGCGGATCTGGGTTCAATTCATATACTACTGCTGGTTACCAAGGTAACATCGGTATTGAAGACAAGGCGTCATGGACCTAGTGACGACTTGTGCTTCAACTTCCCAAACCACTCAAGTTCCTCTTAAAAGGACTTGTTTCATTCTCACGGGAACAGACATTATCTATCGACTTTCTCTTAGAGATTGTTGATATTGAAGAAGGAGACCCTCTCCCTAGTCTCGAAATAGGATCCAAATGCACAAATTGAGTCTAGAGCCACGAGATCATCTGTAAATCTCATTAGGACACTTTCAATGAAGACTCTCTTTTTCACACAATGTGGAAGAGAGATTATATCTTGAATCCCTCGCATTATCCTTGTGGTATTGCCGAACATCGGTGATATGCAAACATATTCACAATGAAGATGGAAAGCCTATGGAGCCAACATCAAACAAGCTCACGGTGGGTGACATGTGAGATCTATCCAATAGATCAACCATGTGACAAGCGAGCGAGAAACAATGGGGCGATTCAATCTTTTGAATCAATCACGGTTCGAGTTATGGATTGACGGATACCTTTGTGTTGGAATCACTCCTAGCTGTATTTCAAGTATTTATATTTCATATGTAATAGGTAGCTTTATTATGGCCTTTATGTTTGTTTAAGGTCTAGCTTATGTAGAAGGCCCATAAGCTTAGGCCCAAGCCCATCATAAGAAAGGATGGGAACTAGGGTGTTGCCTAGCTTCCTCCTATAAATACTCTTGTAAACCCTCATTTGAGGGTTGGTTGTTCAAGTTTTCTTTTCATTCACTCTCTTTGCCTTAACCGTATTATTATCGTGTGTGTGTGTGATAACTTGTTCATCCGCCTTCATCTCTTTCTCTATAACTTGTGTTTGTAAAACTAGTGACCTAACGATGGTATCAATCGCCAAATAGTTGGGTGTACTCGTTTGTTTTTGAAGTTTTGGTTTTGGGTCTTCGCGTAAAGATAACGCATTCTTTTGCTCTATTAAAAACTTGTTTTTACACTTTTAATCCAAGATTCTTGTACTTTCAACGTTTAAGGTGTTAAAATACTTGTTTTTGCAAAAGTTTCAAACTTTATCGTGGATCATTGTTTTGAACTAGTTTTTATTAGTGGGTGTATTTCTCGCATAAGCTGTTTTGAGAGCTTTGGATCATCAAGTTTCACACTTTTGTGTTATTTTGGTGTTATTGAAGCTATTTCATCACACAAAAGCGGTTTAGAAACATCTTTGGGCAAAATCAAAATTACGAGTAATCCTACGCGTCTTGAAACCCTAAAATTACGCGTAAGATTTTCCTTGGTTTGATCTTCATTTTCTGGTTTATTCCGTGTTTTCTTACTTGGATAAGTCGAAAATATGTCGACTTTGGATATCTTTTGCCTTTGTGATAGTGTAAAAGATCATTTGAGCAAAAACCTAAACTTGCGCATAAGCATAAACTTACGCGTAGAAATCCTCGCATAAGATTCACGTTGGCGTAAACTTGAGTCTCACGCATAAGGTAATCCTCGCCTACCTTTCTCGCCTAACTTTTGTCTCGCATAACTTTAGTGTTTTTCCTACTACGCGTAGCTAAAACCTCACGTAACTCCTTATTATTCGCGTAACTTTTGGTGTTTTACGCATAAGTGCTACTTGGTTTCTTGTTTTCTCTCGCCTAAGGACACTTCATCAACAAAGGTTCATTCGACTACAAAGATCCATTTTTACTACACAAGTTTAACAACATGTCTCAACCACCATACTCTAACTATTTTCCTCACACTTATAATCATCAACAACAACAACAATTAACTCCACAACATCAACAATGGAATCAACAACAAGCTATTTATCAACAACAATTTAATCGACAACATACTCCACAACTTGGTGCAATTCCACAACCACAAATGGTTCAACCACCACCAAGCCTTCAAGTTCAACCCTACACAAATGATTTCAATCAACATCCATCAAGGAACACTATGAAGGAACCCACTTGGTTTGCAAAGATGTGTGAAGCTTTAAGCGACCAACAATCAATTCATGAAAGTGGATCACTTGATAGACCTCCAATGCTCACTCCGAAACTACGATCAATGGGTGATAAGGTTCTTTAGGTTTTGTGATCTGAAGAAGCTACATGGAAAGTTCTTAAAGAAGGTTATCTTAGAAGGTCCATTTGAGATGCCTCTTGTCATTGTGCAGGAGATCAAGCTGCTTTGTTCCACCAAGAGATGAACAAACCAACATTGCTACGGTTGCGGATCTTAATGCTCTGAACTTCTACACTATGAAGGCGATGAACTTGCAATGGAATACATCCTCTTAGGATTACCAAACCCAATTCTTCATAGTGTTGATGCTCAAAAGCGCACAAAAGATGTGGGATCATATTAGTCTTCTTATGGAAGGATCATACTCAATCGGGAGGATTTAGAATCCAAAATCTACTTGGCTTATGAACACTTCATGATTGAACACGGAGAGACACTAGAGTCCTATCATCATCGATTTTCGAGACATCATCAATGATTTGGATAAACACAACATCATCATGCCAAGAATTACGGTGAATACTAAGTTCTGAGTAGTCTTGGTCGAATGGGAGAAGTATGTCATTTTCTCCGTCAAGCGAAGAATATGCACCATTCTACTTATGGATTGTTGTACGATTACTTGAAGCCTCATGAAAAGGAAGTTGATCGGGAAAGGATTCTCCGTGCTCAAATGGCTAAGCGATCACATCCGGATAATCAACAACTTGCCTTGTATGCTCAGCGAATTATCCTCTCAACCCGACAACTCAACCAAGCGCTTCAAACACACCTTCACAAAGCAACAACCTCAACAAAATCAATTGGTTCCATACAACAACAACAATGCTCAAGCATATGTCGATTGAAGCGGCGAGGAAATCGATCCGTTGAAGCATTGCAACAAGGATTTGTGATGATTGCTAATGCTTTTGGCGTTACACCAACAAATCCAACAATCGTATTCGTTCCTCATCTAACACACGGACTCAAGTTGTTGTGAACAATGGGCGTGTTGAAGTTGAATCGTGATTATGGTCGTCGGATGGCGGTGGTCAAGGGTTTAATCTTGTGGGTAGGAATAACAATAGAGCTCAGTGGTGGAGCAGGAAATGCTCAAAATCGGTTAAATGGTCTTAGATGCTACAAGCGCAATGAGAAGGGACACTGGCTAATGCATGCCCAAAGCCAAGGACTAGGGGCGGTGCTTATTTCAAAGAGGCTTTACTTTTGGCTCTTAAAGATGAAGTGGTGGATCTCACGGACAAAAACGAGCTTTATGGCGGATGCGAGACTCGGATGATGATATGGAGGACTTGCGAGGCCAATCATTTATTATGTTGATGGCTAATATGCAAGAGTTACACATGAGTGAAACAGGCCCGGTGTATGACAACGATGGCTTGTCTCAGTGCCGAACAAACCATCATCATATCGAACTAATATCTCCATCAATATCTCGAATCATGCGGCTCGGAATGTTCAAAATGAGTCATCTACATCTCATTCGGCGATTTTCAAATAAACCCGTAGTTACATTTGACGATCGAGATGACCTTATGGTTTCCTTGATAATCAAATTGACTCCGTGGTTATACTTGAGGATCTAAATAATGATCATGTTGTGACTCGCGTTGAACACGATGAACCGTTGCCTCATCGAGATCTTGTTTTGTTAATTAAAGACCAACAATCCCAAATTCTTTGAATGTGTTGCATTAAATAAGGACTTAAAATTACAAATGCCTTTGTTAACCAAGGACTTTGAATGCTTACAAATGCAACTCAACTTTTCAAAACTCAAGAAAACCGTGAAAAAGGTTTTGAAGCCGCTTTGCAAAATCTCATCAAAGCGAAAAATATTTAGAAGCAGATCGTGATCTAGCGCCTCGAAGAATGCTTTGTTATGCGAATTAGAACAACTAAAACATGAACATAAAAAGCAAATTAACGCTCTCACCTTGGAAAATCAAAAAGCTAAATTTGAGTTGTTAAATTGTCAAAAGCAGTTCTCCCATACAAAAACCATTCAACGAATCGGGTAGATGACCTTCGGAAGAAATTATCGACTTGCAAAACAAACTTAAAGAGTTTAAAGCTGTTGTTTACAAACATGGTGAATCGATATGACTATTGAAAAGTTTACCTTAAAACCCAATCCAAAAGGATATGGAAAAATCTAGGCGATTACAAACCAAAGCTTTCACTAAAAACATTCAAACCAACTCTGAAGTTTCCAATGCGAATACAAAATTGATAATCTTGTTATGAGTGTTGTTGAATATCATCGTCAAGAGGAATTAGATGCGAGAAGGCGAGTCGATCAAAATTAAAAAGCGTTGTTTACAACAAACCTTTTAATTATAAAAGCGGTCACTTTCGTCACACCAGCGGATTCTTCTAACACACCAAGGGTTATCATCAAAACACACGAGTCTTCTAATGTTAATCCCAAAAGCAGATTTTGCACAAACTTATGGTCCTTTACCTTGATTAGTGAAGTAAACTCAAAACACGAAAATCGAAATATTCTTAGATATTTTGACATTTTCATGGTGACCTCAAAATTTTACAACATGAGATAGAATATCGTTACGAAATCAAAATTGAACACTTTCAATCGCCTCTGGCGCGAGAACAAAGAGACATTTTTAGGAAAAATCTTTTACCTAATGTTAAAAACTTGAAAAGTTGTGCAATTGCACTGGGAAAAGGATTTTCATAAGGAACTTGGGGTAATGAAAAACGTTTTAGAGAAAGCGAAACATCTATTTCTAACACTAAGCGCAAAAAGAAAATGTTGAGAAAAGATGTTAATCGACTCTTGGAAGATGTTATTTGTCTTGATATCCATAATGTTGTGTTACTTTATTCTTTGCCATTTGCATCGATTACATCTCTGCGATATTGTTGAAAATGTTATGCTGTTGAGAACACCGATAATGTGCTTGGATCGAGTCTTTAAAAGATGAAAATAAGCGATTACTCAATGAAATTTACAATGCAAAAGCGTCGTCTTCATTGGTGTGAAAAGATATTCACAATCATCAACTTAGTTTTCAAAAGAAAATCGCTCGATTGAATGCAAAATCTTCGATCCTAAAATTGAGCTCTTGGATGATCAAAGCGTGTCTTTAAAAAGTCAAATCTCAAAATATGAACAAGAACTTTCAAAAGTTAAGCAGAATATGGTGTCATATTTGATTTACTCAATAAGACTCGTCATGAAGCATCTAACGAACTTGATCACTATCTTGCTCACACTAGAGAAGTCATGAAATTTCTTTGGTAATATTAGTTACGAAAATCAAGATTTGATTCACACTATCTCAAGTTAAGGAAATGTTAGGAAAGTATGAACTACTTCCGCTACCGTGATTAAGAGATTAGCACGGTCGCACTTAGTAATCGTGAACCTAGAATCCCTACCGCCAAATCACAAGTTGCTAATGTGTTTCCTCTCTTGAAACAAGAATAGTTGCGTCTTTTCCAAGCGTCCGCACTTCACGGCCTAGGAGCACTCAATCGAAGAATAGGAAGTTGCGACCTAAGAAAAGATCAATAAGGAATGCTAAAGTAGAAGAACACCCTAGGACTCGAATAACACTCATGTTGCTTCCACTATAGATGTTACGTCGGCAAATGTAATAGAAATAGTGATGTAACGAATGCTAAACCGTTAAGTACTTTTGATATTCGATCGATGCACCTTGTGTTATTTGTCGAAAGAGTATGAATTCGATTGTCATGACAAATGTGTTGCTAAAGCTATAATCTCGATTACGGAATCCTAAGAATCGGAATACCTCTAGGCCCACTAATCATTCTAAGTGCGTGCAGTAAACCACCTTCTTTAGATTCTAAGGCAACCATTGCTATCACGGTAGCTCCGCTTCACCTCCTAAGAATGTAGTACCACCTAGTGCATTCACTAAGACTAAAGCAAAAAGTAGTTATAGATGGCGAAATGGATATATAACACACTAGGATTTAAATGGATGCCTAAACTTATTAATGTGTGTATATCTAATATACCTTGGAACCCTCTAACATTTGGGTTCCACATCTACTTCTATTCCATCTGTGTCATACGTGTGTAATGCGGTGATCTGAGATCATTCTGGATTGTTGATAGCGGATGTTCCCGACACATGACGAGCAATCTTAAAGCTGTTATCAAACTTTATTGCAAAGTTCATTGGCTTTGTCGGGTTCGGGAGCGATCCTTGCAGACTATCATGGGCTACGGAGATTATGTCAATGGGAACATCGAAATCGGCGGGGTTTACTATGTGGAAGGCCTCGGTCTAATCTTTTCGATGGGTCAATTTTGTGATGGAGATTTGGAGGTTGCTTCGGGGAGAAAACTTGTTTCATTCGTGATCTACAAGGAAATGACCTTATGTCGGCTCGCGTAATTCTAGTCTCTACACTATCTCTATGCAAGACATGGTTGCTTCCTCTCCCATTTGCTTACTTTCAAAGGCAACATCTACAAAATCTGGCTATGGCACGTCGTCTCTCACATCTAAACTTTCAAACCATCACCAACCTTGCTAGACACAAACTAGTTGAAGGACTCCCGATTCCGGTATTCAAAAGATCACCTTTGCTCACCTATGAACAAGGGAAAAGCACTCGTGCTCATTTTCCTTCAAAGGTGGAACACGACTCTCGACATGTGCTTCATCTTCTTCACATGGATTTGTGTGGCCCGATCGGCGTGCAAGCGATCAATGGCAAAGCGCTACATCTTAGTAATTGTTGATGACTACTCACGATGGACTTGGGTCTACTTTCTTGAAGCAAAGACCAAGCTCCACAAATGATCATCACCTTTCTCACAAAAATCTGAGTTCGACTCCGCAACACCGTCGGGATAATCGAAACAGACAAAGGCCGAATTTGTTAACAAAACCCTTCGTGAATTCTATGAGAAAGTGGAATTGACATCAAACATCTATTGCACGTACACACGAACAAAGCGGAGTTGTTGAAAGCGAAACCGAGCGTTAGTGGGCTGCAGAACAATGTTAATCAATGCTAAACTTTCAGATTACTTATGGGCGAAGGTATATCGCATGCTATACTCAAAACCGTTCTATGATCACAAAGCATACAACAAAACACCTTTCGAGCTTGTCCACAACTACAAGCCGAACCTCAAACACTTTCATGTATTTGGATCCCTTTGCTATCAAATAATGATCGTGATGATTTTGGAAAGCTCAAAGCCAAAGGCGATATTGGAGTCTTTATTGGATCTTGTGACAATTCTAAAGGCTTCGAATCGGAATCGTCGAACTAAGGAGGTAATGGAAGCGATTCATGCTCATTTTGATGAACTCACGGAAATGGCTTACGAGTATAATGACTTAGAACCGGTCACAACCGTTTAAACTTCCTCAACCCCATCATCAATGAACAAAGCCCCGACTAACTCGTCAACAAATGGAAAGGTTATTTGCTCCTACATTGCGCGGCGATATTGATGAGCGTGCTCGGTGTATCCATTGTTTCATTGCACAACGATAATATTCCTATACGATACACTGCTACAACAACTCTTTGTTGAAAATGCACCTACACGATTGACTCCAACATATGATTGAACACACGCTTCCAACAATGATGAACCAGCGATGATATTACGAATGAAGTACCCCCACTGCGATTTTGATCCAAATCGTTCTTGACCCGTTTGCTAATGAGGCGATGCACGGATGTCGCGGAATCTTCAACAAACCATTTGAATCCTCGAATCGCACAATGTATACCAACATCAACCCTCTACACACCGATGGACAAAAGACCATCCTCGGCTAACATTATTGGAAACCCGAATCAACCGGTCGTTACGAGACAAGCGTCTTCGCACGGATGGTGAACATTGCATTTATGTACTCGCGTGCGCCAATCGAGCCTAAAACATTAAAGGCGCAATGACAAAAGACAATGGATTGAATCCATGCGGGAAGAACTCAACCAATTCAAGCGTCTTGAAGTATGGGGCGGTTGAAAGACCAACAGGGTCTCGTCATTGGTCTAAAATGGATTTGGAAAAACAAATTGGATCTTTGAAGGAAGCGTCATCGAAACAAGTCACGTCTAGTTGCTAAGGGTTATCGTCGGGAAGAAGGAATAGACTTTGAAGAATCTTTTGCTCGGTTGCTCGTCTTGAGGTATTCGGATATTTCTCGCGTTCGCGGCTCATATGAATATGACGGTCTATCGGATGGATGTCAAAGCGGCGTTTCTCAATGGACAACTTAAAAGCAGTCTATGTCGACCAACGGATGGATTCGTTGATCACGAGTTCGAACCATGTCTACAAAGTGAACAAAGCTCTTTATGGTCTCAAAAAGCCCCTCGGGCATGAGTACGATAAGCTATCATCTTTCCTCATTGCCAATAATTTCACCAAAGGCTCGGTTGACCCAACTCTTTTTATACAATATCACGGGGCACATATCTTAATTGTTCAAATTCGTGGATGACATCATTTTGGGTCTACACATAAAAAGTTTTCAATCGCTTTTGCAAAACTAATGAAGAAAAATTTTGAAATGTCCATGATGGGTGAACTTACGTTCTTTCTTGGATTGCAAGTTCATCAATCATCCGTGGTATTTTCTTGAGTCGATCAAATATGCCCTTGAACTCTTAAACAAATTTGGAATGACAACATGTGACACTTATGCCACACCAATGGCTCATACCAAGAAGCTAGATCTTTGATTTACATGGGAAATTAGTTGACCCTACCAAATCCGAAGTATTATTGGGTCCTCATGTATCTAACGACTAGCGGACTGATATTGTCTTTTCCGTTTATCTATGCTCCCGTTATCGATCGCGACCAACTAAAACCCACCTCTCTCGAGGCTAAAAGAATCCTATGATACATCAAGGAACCATTAATTTGGGGATCGGTATCAGAAGGATTCGGTTTTGAACTAATCGCTTTTGAATGACCACGCGGGATGCTTAGACTCGAGGAAAAGTACTTGAGAGCTCTACAATTTCTTGGAGATAAAGCGGTGTCTTGGCAATCAAAGAAGCGAGTTGTACATATTGTCATCAACAAAGCGAGAATATGTAGCCATGTCCGCATGTTGTGCTCAAGTCATTTGGATGAGAACACAACTCAAAGACTATGGTTACGTATTTGACAAAATCGATGTCTGCGACAATCGGAGTGCCATTGCAATCTCGTGCAACTCGATTCGGCACTTTCGAAATCAAAGCACATCAATCTACGCTATCATTTCATCAAGGACCACGTGGAGCAGTGCCGTTGAATTATACTTTGTGGAGTGCGAGAATACCAATTGGCGGATCGCTCACCAAAGCCTTGCCTCCCGCTAGGTTTAATGAGTTGGTCCACGGATTGGTATGAGGTGTTTGACTCAAGAGGAATTGGATGACCTCTTAAAAGCGATCTTAAAACACATCAAACACCAAAACATCTTTTGTAAATAAATTTTCCAAAACAAAATACAAAAATATAAAATCTTATAAAACAACAAAATATTCTCTAATCTATCTTTCTTTCAACATGGCAACTACATTTCTTCCGTCAACACTTTAATCTTTCAAAATTCGGTATTTTCCGATCAAGTGTTGAGGGAGAAAATAATCTCTTAGCGCTTCAAAACATCGTGTACTTGCATGTTATCATATCTCGGTTGAATCTTTTACAAATGGTGGTACATTTACGGTTCAAAACACTCCTCATACTTAAATTAATACCTTTCACTATTGTCTCAAGTCGAGGGGGAGTGTCGTCATGTTTCTTTCCTAAAAAATCTTTGTTTGGTAACCAAAATGGAAGTTAAAAGGCCTTGTTTGAAAAAGGAAAAGGTGGAGGGACCAAAACTGTCAAAACCTTAAAGATATTTTGAATAAAAATATCCTCCACCTAACATTTCACTTCTAATTTATTACTCAAAACACTAATACATCATACGCCTAAGAATCGTTCGTCAAAACCGTGTTTAAGATCGTCAATTTGTAAGTGATTTCATGTTCCTAACAAGATTCTAAACAATGGTTTTAAATTTTACACGAATCCAACGGTTAAAACATCGTGTAATCTTGATTTAGTGGTCTACGCGTAAACGTATGAACACCCAATCAAGAATGGGTGTTTATGGTTAAAAAGAATGTGTCAAAATGTTTTAACAACATCTATGATATCGTTTCTAAGCTCAAAACAAACCCAGTAACACGAATTGATGATTTTTGAATATTAGGGTTTATGAGTCGAATTGGGTATTTTTGAATGTGAAGTGTTTTGGTCAAAAAGGTTGTTGTGTAATGCTTATATGATGATAAATTGATGATTTCCATGCTCTATAACCACCCGAAACAATAATTGTGGCGAATTAGAAATTAGGGTTTAAGGTTATTGAGTTTGGGTATTTTGATTCACTTTGCAAACTAAGTGTTATGACTTGGTCAATATGCTCTCACAACATCTAAGATATACGAGAAAAACTTTGGTGCAAATTCTATGGCTAAAATTCATACGCGTAGATTTAGGGTTTTAGACTACGCGTAAGGATTTCTACATAATTGTTTGACATGTGTTCTTGCCATAAATTGTTGTTAAAATGATTTTACGTGACAATGTTAATGATTTGATGAACTTATTTCGAGTTTGTTACGCTTAAAATTGAACAAAGGTCATTTGCATTTCTACGCATAAGGATTACCCTACGGCGTAGTCGGTTATGCCTACGCGTAAGGTTCTACGGTGGGACTACGCGTATCACTGTGAAGGATATGCGTAAGCAGTGCCTCACGCATAAGGTCTACCCTACGGTAAACCTTACGCGTAAGGTTTTTATCGCCTCGCGTAAGATCTACGCGTAAGGTCCCCTTTCCTCACGCGTAACTTTTTCTACGCGTAAGATAGGATCTACGCGTAAGCTTATAACTACGGCGTATAAAACACTTGCTTACGCATAACTTTGTCATTGCTACGCATAAGCACGGATGGACCTTCATTATGAATTGTTACGTGTACAAACTTGTTAATAAACTTATCATATCATCACGAATCCAATAATGTCACTAATAAACTTAATCGTTTGATATGTTGTGAACAATAAGTGATAACATAAACTTTAAAACATAAAGTTAACTAACTCACGAAACATTTCTCGACATCATTAGACTATTGGATGACAAGTGACTTAGGACTCGTAACAATCATTATCTTTGTACATTCAATAACTAGACAATGAGACCTTACATTGACTAACATTATGTCTTTCGATATGTTGGTTCTTTTGGCTAATGTTATTTCGAGATCACGACATGGTGAACAAATGAATGTGGATGCATCGAAGTTCTCTCCATTCTTGATATCTATCCTTATGGCTATCCAATGAAGATAGGAAAGAATAATCTCCGTGTTGACTTTGACACCTCACTTGCTCGGAATCTTCGTGTTTAATTGCTATTGACATTACGAGGACTCATCCGTATCGAATATGCTCACTCACTCTGCGAGCTGTTCACGAGATCTATATCCAACAGTTACGGAACACTATGGAAAGGGTCAAGGGCGGATCTTGTGTGGTGACTACGAATCACAAACAAGTCACCATTACACTGCGAGACTTAAGGGTCATTCTCCTAATTCTGAAGTCGATCCAACCAAACTATATGCCACACTGTTGAAGAGCTCACTCTACAATTCTTAATCGATATCGGTTATGGCGAGGCTACGGAGTAATCACCAAGCATTCCCGTAGAGCTTAAGAGTATTCCTCAACCATGGAGAACCTCTACATGATCATCACCAAGTCATTTACGGTCGTGGCGGTGGCTATGAGCATCCTAAGCTCATGGAGCGCAAATATTTTGGGCATTGGTCAACATGAAACACATCGCTATCGAAGCTCGATTTAGGATGACATGATGTCATTTCTCAACAAGCTTTGCTCAAAGATTCCCTACATCGGATATACTAAGCTGTTGATCCAGAGAGCACTTGGACTTCATCACGATATCCCAAGAGGCTCAATGACCCCGAAAATCATGATATGTTGTGGAACCTATTCTATCTGTCGAATCAAGGAATCGTCTACAAAGAAACAAGGTCTTTGTGTTGCAGTTTCCTTCTAGCGAAGATGTCGAAAGCTCGAAGCGTACAAAAGGTATTTGGGCAGTTAGACAAGGCAAAGTTGGTCATCTCGACGAAAAATCTTTGGAACACACAGTAAGAAGAACCGAGAAGAGGAAGTGCGAGGAAGCGCAACAAGTCTTGTGAGTCAAGGAAGTTTCCTAAAGGAATCCTCCTTCTAAAAGGATTGTTCCGTAAAGGAAGCCGAACCTATTCCAGCACTTGAACCCAAAGAAAGCTTGAGGGCGAGAGCTCGAAGACAACGTCTGAGATGAAAAGGTTCATTACTCGCAAGCGCAAGCGAAACACACGCCTCGGTAGCAAAACCTCCAAGTCCTCCATTGTCCAAGAAAAGGGAAGACTCGACAATTGTACACTATGATGAGAGCTACGAAGAAGAAGAAGAAGAACTGGATAAATCATACGGAAGAAGTTCAAAATCGTCGAGACATCTTCAAAAGGCTAAAGAATTTGCTAAAGACCAAATGGGTGGCCCGGTGGGTCAAGTGGTGCAGACTCAATCTTCACCAACTCGATACGGTTAATCAACCCGATAAAGGAGCTGGTGCCACCACTCTTGTGCAACAACAAAAGCTTGTTGAGGATACTATTGTATATGATTTTGAAAACCGGAAGCGAGAAAGATAAAGATCTTGCTTACGACGATGTGCTACGGATAGTCCTACACGCTCACGAAGGAAACTTCGAACCACCAAAGGACCGGAATCTCCTCACATCTCATCATCATCGGGTTCTTCGTCTCATTCATCACAACCACCATCTAAGAAGTCAAACAAATCATCATCCAAATCCGTGAAGAAACCACCTAAATCTTGGATTTCTCGGACTCATGAAAGAATTGTGAAAGTTGTCCAACAAGTCGAAAGAAGGACATACTTCGAGAAAACCGAATTGGTTTCTTGACCAAATCTGATACTTAAATGATGAGAAAGACAAGATCACGAAAGAAAGGAATTTGTTCGAAGTTCATGAAGAGTCATCGTAAGAGGAGGCGAACGAAATGATCGAAGGTTACACTAACAAGTACCTTGGGATATCGTTCCTAAAGTCCAAAAGGCTGGAGAAGGCGACAAGAGATCATACCCACAAGTTTCTTCTCGACCTTGTCCCGGTGTGACTAGAGAAGTATTTTCGGACAACTCACCCCTAACATCATCGCATTGGTTAAACATACAATGGCCAAAGAAGGCGATCTCTCGAATGAAGGTTAATCGCTAAACTAGTGATGCAAATGTCAAAGCGATCGGAGCGTTTACTTCGGATGAAGCTAAATTTTGAAGGTCTACTTGCTTTTCAACTCGGATCATCATGCAAGGAGTCACCGATCAACCCAAACGGCCAAGAGATGGCGATGATAAGGATAAAGACTCGCACCAAAGCGTCGAAGCGATGCGGTGAATCTTCTTCGATGCCACCTCCTCAACAACGGACTTCTTCTCAACAAAGTCTCCTCCACCCCGGTCTTCTCTCGATAAACCTCGGGACGATTCCGAGTTACCACCCCGACTCAAAAAGCGGTGATTACTTTGAGTATACGGTGGTGACGATGAAGAGGTCCTTGAGCCCCAACAACAACCCACCTCTCCCAAACAAGGATGAAACCAAGCATCATCATCCAAGCCTTGAAAAAGAAGAAGAAGGCGCTTCATACCGGCGTCGTATCATGGCTAGATGACGATAAAAGCGAAGAATTTGAATGGTTTGCTACACTTGTTAACAACACTCCTATCACGAAGAAGGTCAAGAATTGGTGAGCGGTAGTACCTTGGAGCATGCAAAGATTTTGCAAGAAAGGTTTCGTGTGAAGAAGATGACGAAATCGAGTTGAAGCGCATCAAGAATGACGCATTCCTACTTTTGAAAAACATTTCGGAAAGTGCAATCGAGGTTGAATATCACCTTGACAACATTGCTCGAGCCATGTCTAACAACATGGATTGGCTCAACCCGAAGCAAACATCGACTTCACCAAGCGGGACAATCCTCCATATTACACCGACCGGTCTCGACCTCTACCTACCATTGGCCAACCTGATCGACCTAGGATTCCTTTCAGACATTTCTTCAACAAAGACTTAGATTTTCTTCAACACGGTGGCGATGGTTCAAGGAAATCGCTACATCTCGACACTTCCATTCCTCATCGCAATATACTCGATTGTATAGCCATCGAGGCGTGCTACCCACATGTTCTCCGACAAAGTGGTAACATATGACCAAGATGCAATGTATGGGATTCACCATTGGCGGAACGTCGAAGAATCTACTCTGCTGCTTGGTCCGAAGTCTCAACATGCGATGTTCGATTACTAAAAGTATCGTGGCCATCCAACATGTTGGTCTATCGTCTAAATGGGACTACACTTTTCTCAAGAAGATTGTGGTCAAAAGACAAGACGAAAGGGACTATGCATTCTCTGAAGGCGACTTTGAGAATTTGAACATCAACGATATTGAAGACATGTACCTTGCCAAAGTTCAAGGTCGCATGAGACAATTTCAAGCCCAAGTACAACGTGAATTCATCAAGTCATTGCTCATCTTCATCGACGCATAGTCATAAAAGAACGTGTTGAAGATCTTCATCTTGCCGTTGAATCATATCGAAGCGTGTCAACTTCACTCCACCACGACTTGATCTTCCGATATCAACCACTATCACAATTAACGCTCATCGACAAATCGTTTGGTGTCGTTTATCGCGATGAACTTCATCGCGGTTGCTTGATGGCGTGTAATGAGCTTCACAAATTTGGAGATCATACTCGAAGATGGTTAGGGACGGATTAGCTTATCGATTGAAGGACATACGTGAAAACATTGGGAACCTAGCGATGGAATTCTCGGGATCGGAGGAATGTGAGAAGGATCATCACCATGATTGATGAGCGGTTGTTCGAAGGGATCGATTCGAGCGTTGGAAAGTTTTGTTGGTGGTCGACCAGGATCAACATCACCGGCTATCAGCACGCCTGCTCGCACTCTGGGAACATCACCGCACTTCCGGTACCCCTTGATTTGGTTCTTTCATTACAAATTTGGATGTGTGATTATATATGTTAATGGCTTGTGCACACATAACGATGTACAACCCGTAATTGTCAAGAAAGGACCACGTAGTACGCCTCGGTGCCACAATCCTTATAAAAGGAGCGAAAGCTTCTTATTTTTGAGTAAAACCTATCAAACCTTTCATTTTTCAAGGTTTTGCTCAAAAGACAAGTACTTCCCATATGATTTTAAAACCTCAACCGTTTATATCACTAGTTGAGGGGGTATTTGATGAAAACTTTGTTCACAAATTGTTCACGATGGTCACTCTTCCCGCAACACTCAAAATGGTCATATTTATTGTCAACCGTTCAAAAATAACATTTTTATGCCATTTTGAGGGGAGAAAACTATGTGATAAGAAATATGTTGTGCAAAATGCAAATGAATCATGTACTTGAGACTTAACCAACGAATTGACGGTACTAAGCTCGTTAGTAACTCGAAAAGACTTGTCCTGGACGGGTAATAATTTCAAGCTAGTTCGCTAGTAATGTAAGCGTGTCCATGAAAGGACTTGTCCAAGTAGAAAGTACCATTCGAGACACTCTTGGTAGACATGAACTCGACGGTATGACAACCTTTCGAGGTTTGTCTACACCTTCAAGGTAGTTATTAGAGCTAGTTGTCACCTAAAAACTAACAATGTAACTCTTTAACTACATAGCGTAACCGTGTCTCATGGGGATTGTCTATCTCGAGTGGATCAATTCAAAATGTGCGCTCTTTCCTCACTTGTGCATTTAAACCATTAAAACTATTAAGCACATGTGGAGGGGAGTATTTATGCAAAACATCATCTCTCACGATGGCTCAAACATGTTTTTCATTTACAAACCATTTGAGAGAGTTTCACAAACTGTGGTTTTAATGGCAACATAGGTTAGTCATGGAGTTATAAGGTGACTAAGGTTAGGAATAACTGTCCTATGATCCGCCAGAGTCGGAGGGATCTACCCAAGGACACTACCATTAGTTAGTGTTAGAAGTCCTTAGGAATGATTGTAAAAGGAGAATATGAGAATCGGAGAAAGAAGGAGTTGAAGAATCAAAAGAAATGTAAAGTAAAGGGTGAAAAGAAACAGACCCTCCAGTTATTCAACTTAGGCGGACACGGGTTCAATTCATATACTCTTGGTTGTCACTCAGTGACACGGTATTGAAGATTAAAGTCGTCATGGACCCGATGGCGCATGCACTAAACCTTCTTAGCCACTCAAGTTTCTCTCAGCGAAGTTTGTTTCATTCTCACGGGAACCCTACGTAAACTATTGGCTTTCTCTTAGAGATTGGTATTGAAGAAGGAGACCCTCTCCTTAGTCTCCGCTCGGGAAAACCAAAACGCACTATTGAGTCTAGAGCCACGAGATTCATCAAAAGATCTCTTAGGAACACTTGACATTTTATCACTTGACGATCAACAAATAAGATTATTAGTGGTTCATATCGAGTCCTTCACGGATCTTAGCAATCATCGAGAACATTTATGAGAGGTTCACATCCGTGATCCTCGGTGATTGAATGGAAACTCTGCGTGGTCAACATCAAATTGACCACGGCGAAGTCGCCGGTAACTCCCGTGGATTACGCGGAGTGTGTCTCAAACGGTCTGATCGTGAGGTGATGCTTGGTGTACCTCGGCGACTCATCGAACTGTAGATGTACTTTGGTACATCGCGTTATCTCACTTGTGGGACTCCGGTTCGAGGCGACCTTTGTAAGAATTAGAGTTGTGTTTTCACACTATGTTGTTAACACTCTCAAGTTCAAACTTGTAAGTGCGGAAACCGCTTATTACTAACCGTTTGAAATGTTTTCTTCTTATGGAAGCTCGGAGCGGGATGATCGTCTTGATTCTTCTCATGCTCACGCCAACATCATCACTAATGGAAGTTCTATTCAAAAGCAACACAACCGTCGAATGATTCTTCATCAAACCAAAGAATCTACAAAGTTAAAGACTTAGAGAACTTCATCAATGATTGAATTCCAACATCATAGGCGTGTGAGCATGTTGAAGAATGACATGGAGACCTTGGAGCAGTGAAGCGGACACGAAGCGATCGATGCGACAACAACATACTATCACTTTCACCACAAAGAACAATGATCAAAGAACAAAGTTAAAGATGACGTCGAAGCATAAGCTGTTCAAAGATAACTATCTCTACACCGGGAGATTGTTCGAATCAAGGCAATTCCTCTCACAAGAAAGAAGAATGTCGAAGGCGTCGAGCTACTATTACATCAACGCCTTCACCGTTTACATTCATATATACTTGAGGGGAGATTGTTGGAATCACTCCTAAATGTATTTCAAGTATTTATATTTCATATGTAATAGGTAGCTTTATTATGGCCTTTATGTTTGTTTAAGGTCTAGCTTATGTAGAAGGCCCATAAGCTTAAGCCCAAGCCCATCATAAGAAAGGATGGGAACTAGGAGTGTTGCCCTAGCTTCCTCCTATAAATACTCTTGTAACCCTCATTTGAGGTTGGTTGTTCAAGTTTTATTTTCATTCACTCTCTTTGCCTTAACCGTATTATTATACGTGTGTGTGTGTGTGATAACTTGTTCATCCGCCTTCATCTCTTTCTCTATAACTTGTGTTTGTAAAACTAGTGACCTAACACTTTGAAAAACCGGTCGTTGTGCTTAAAAACTCTTTTCTTTAGCACATCGACTGTGTACTAATATTTCAAAATGAAAGGTGTTTATGATTGATAATTGATTTTCATTAAAACCTTCGTTGTATTGCTAAAACAATTTCTATTGAGCGTTACGATTGTTTTTCAAATCTTCTTTGAGACGTTCGGTTTGAGAACATTAGAGCAATTGCGAAACCTCATCAATGAAATTCTTCCGAATTATACCGATCACAGCAAGATGCTTGTAATTGATCAAGCGGGAACCGTGGGTCGTGTACTCAATTCAACGAAGTGATCAAAGACACTTTCGTGCACTTTATTGCTAATCGTAGTATGCAATCGCCCGACATTTGCAAATGATCGGAATGAGGCGGTCAATCCATATCCGCATGCTCACACTACACATTCATCTCAAAAGATATCATGATAAGTGCTTCAACAACTCGATACTTTCACTCCATTATTCGCTATATCACCGCAAATATCATGATCCAATAAAAGCTCCGCTACTCGATGAGAATATATCATGATCCGAATGTGAGCATGTCGGTCCAAATGTCACAACATCACATAATACCAACACCACAAAGGAAGAGTCGAGACTTATGTTGGTGATGATCTCAATGTCGGCTCAAACTCTTCATCACGTGGATCACTTAAAGACCTCCACTTGTAATTTTCCAAACATGCGAAACATGAAGAATCAAAGACTACGAGCCTCGACCAAAGAACTTGATCAAGAATCCTAGAACAATCTAATGTAATATATGTTTGTAATCATTGTAAATTGAGGTGACCTCCTTAGGGAGATAGTTAGGAATTAGAAAATTCGATCGTTAAAGAGTCGGTCACCTCAAGTATATGTATTCGTAGAAAGCTCGTAGTCGTAGTCAAGTTATGTTAGCAAGTAGTTTGTTATGTAACACCGTGGAGGACTGACTGGTCTTTACCCACTGTATGCCCCGATCCACACCGAAGGTGGCGCTTATTTGTAAGACACTATAAATACCCTCTACCTCCCAAGGTAGAGGGTTGGAGCTCAATACCATTTTTCTTTGTTTCACATAGTTCCCAACTCTCTTCCCTTTCTCTTTCTAGAACTTTCTCTCTAAACATACTTGAGCGATAACGCTTATACGCGTCGTTCGGGGTCAAAGGAACTTCCTTTTCTTTGAGCGGTTTTATAACACCCTAGGCAAAGGAACCTAATCGTTGTAGTGTAGTATTAGGGTAAGCCACGGTATTGATATCGTTCTCTGGGGAATAGGAATGCTAGTGAGAAGTTACTACGCTAAGGTTGGGGTTGAGGAAGATTATTTTTAATCTTTTTATGTTTTTAGGAAATGGAAAGGTACGAATCTCGGGGTTTGGATTTGGGGTTGGTATTGCTACCGATTACTCTACTTATCTAATTATCTAATCTAAGGTGTATGTAGTCTATGTCTAATTATTGTGTGCTCGTATGATAGTTTAAAGATGTGTTCACTTAGGTTTACTACTCCTTAATTATCTCCTATTGATGGTTGAATTGTCGCGTCCTTATTCTTAATTGCGTTGTGTGTCTAAAGTTGTAGGGTATGCGTTTATCCCTAACTCTTTGAAGTTACAAAAGGGTCTCGTCTACAAAATACCACTAGGGATCATAAACTCTAACTCTAATGCCTCTTTGGAAGGTTTAGCTTACAACCACTCTAAGTGCTATAACCTAAGGTTCACAAAGATTAATCAAGCATTAGTACAACGAATGACCTATCGCATTACTAGATCATTAACAATTAAGATAAGAGACAACCAATCAATATTTAATAATTAATTTTCATATTCCTAAGCAAACACATAAGTAAATTAGCGGACATGGAGAACATGCAAGCATACACACAAATAATCAAAGACATAATTGAATTAATGAAGTAAAACACTTATCTTGATGTAAGATAGGGTTTGGAACCTAAAATCTGTACAAGACGACCTTGGTTCGGTTTAGGTTTTACTCCAAAAGACTACACACAAATCTTGAAAAATTGGATTCTATATATAAGATTACATATCGTGGCGTCACCTTATGTTTTGTGACGCCGTTGGATCGCCATCATTAGGGTTTCCTCTTGGTCACGTTAGTCTTGCGACGGCGTCACCTTGTGCTTGTGACGCCGTCTCTTGACTTCCGGCGCCGTCTGGATTGAATCTAGGCCGTCGAGTTGCGACGGCCTACTCTTTTAAAGCCCGATACCGTCACTTGAAAATAAGAGATTTGGCTTCGTCTGTCACAAAATTTCTCCGACGGCGTCGTCATGATTAAGTCATGACCCGTCCTTATCTTTTCAAAGAATTTGGAGTGTCTCGATTCTTGACTTTGGCCATTTTCTTAGTACATCGCGCCTTTTAATCCAAATAAGTGCTATTACTGACAATTTGCCTTCAAGAGACCTAAAAGTGAAAAGGAACGATATTAAGTAATAACGGATACAAAAGTGATTAAATAAGGGCTTAAACGACCCCTCAAAAAGGTACATTTTAAAACCTTATCAAATATCCCTACACTTGGTATTTGCTTGTCCTCAAGCAAATGTGCTTTTAGCCAATTAATTTATAAGTTAGGGGTCATGAAGTATTGGTTTAAACAGTCCACAACACATATAAGCCCCAAAAAAGTCATAACAAGCACGGAAAGTACATACTAGCACCTCACATGGGGTGTTTGGATACTCACATATCTCTCGGGTGTATATGAAATATAACAAGTTGGAAATGGAAGATTAAACACTCATTAACCGGTCCTAGTACATAGATTACCATAGGCTTGAGAATAGATCAAACCTCCATCGCTTTGGCGTAAGCACCTAGGAAAGACTATCAAAGAGGTCTTTTAAGGGTTGTAATGTTAGGCTTACGGTAGGGAAACAAAGGGTTTGGTGGGATAGGCTATTTAGTGTTGGCAAGTCAAAAATCTTTTTGTTACAAGCATACGAAGAATGGCGTTGCTAAGCCAAGACTCGATACTCTAAACTCTAGATAACTGAAACAAACAAACATAAATTTAAATGATAGGTGTAGGATGGTAGCCCGTATGTTTTTTTTTTTTTTTTGAACACTCTATTTTTTTCTTTTCTCTTTTTCTATTTTTTTTTCGATTTTTTTTTTCATACACTTTTACTCTACTATCCTCTACGGTGACATCAAAATGATAGGGATTTATAGGCACATCCCTACACTTGAGTTTTTATTACTCTAACACTAATTTGACCCGAATTGAATAGATCAAAACACTTGGGGTATGTTATTACGCAAATTAGGAATTTAACGCCCTTCCAATCATTTTATAAACTTTAACTTTTCCCATGAGTCCCAATCGTCCCAAAGCGTGGTACAAAGGATATGACTCGACTTAGCAACTCATGCAAGCAACTAGATAATTGAACTAGGGGTTTAGGGTGATAATAATAATGCACTAAAAGTGAGTGCATACAGGGGTAGGCTAAGGCGATTTGGGTGTAAATTTGGGGTGGGGTGTAAACAATGCTCTTCATTGATATTCGGAAAATCGAAACATCACGAGAACCGCGAAAAGGATAGGCTCGAGGGGTTAAGTAGGGTATCGTGTACTAAAGATGAGTACAACGCAAAGGTGTGGGGAATTACTCAACCGATGTGGAAGAAGTAATTATATTACGGTATCAAACAAGAGTTATCCTAATGCCTCTTATCATTTAGTTATTCCTAACTACACAAGTGTAGTCTTACTAGCGATCTCGGAATGCATCACAAAACAAGTTCTAGAATCTAATATACTACGGTTCACAATCTAAGCATTAAAGATGAATGCTTTAATTCCTACTAATCTAAGGCGATCCTCACATTTGGGTGGAATTTAGGTGGTAAAGGGTTTTGTGCTAGTCATGCAACTTCCTATCCGTGAGACGCTTTTGTTAAGACTAATGGTCCACTCTTATATATCATGAAAAATTTCAAATTTGGTGCGAAATTACCCTAACCGACATTTTCTCATGGTTTATTACACAAATACAATTGACAAAGCAAATAATCAAGGATAAGCATAGTTTCAAAGTTCCGCTTCATTTTCCCTCCTACACTTAAACTAAACATTGTCCCCAATGTTCCCAAAGTATCAAAGTTATTAATGGAAGGTAATTAAAAACGAAAGAAACTAGTACTCCCACGATTAGCTCGGTAGGATCCGTGTAAAGTAGTGGTTAAATCCTTTCCAAGAAGAATGTGCGTGAAAAGCTCCCTCCAATCTTTTGTTTCTTCTTCTTGATAAATAAAACCGCACATTTGAAGAAAACAAACGAAACCTTCGCGTAAAATCGTGGTAATAATATATATAAGACTCGACTAAACTAAGATATAATGCTTGTGGAATGGATGTTTACGCATTTCGGAAAATTAAGACCAAAAATTCCAAAATTTATAAGTAGCTCGAAAACGAGAAAAAGTAATCTGTTGTTTTACTCCTTCCCGACGCGTCAGTTGCAATCTAACGCCGCCAGTTATCCCGACAAAAAGCGGTCTACGATTTTACGGAAAAACTCGAAAATTTATATCTTTAGAATCTGGAAAAATTTTCGCAAAACATCCATTATGACTCGATACAAGCATTTGACTCGAACAACACACATATATATCTTTTAATGAATTGTTATTCTCATGTTTACGTTTCTTTTGAAAACGTGTGTAATCCTCCCTACACTTATCCTTTATGTAAAATACCTTTATATGCAATTAAGACGAGGTTAAAAACAAAATAAAGCATTTTTATAAATTTAAACATGAGAATAAACAATTAATAAAACATATATGACACTAACAAGCAAACAATTAAGCATGGGTTGCCTCCCACGAAGCGCTTTTCTTTATTTAAGAGTCTTGTAGCTAGACTCGTAGTCGTGCTCTCACGTAACTTCATTACCGCCATCTCCTTCCTCATGACGGTCTCTATTGGGATTCCATGTTGTAGAAGTGCCCTATGATGCACTTCTCTAAGAGTTCATCCTCCCCAATCGGTCCTATATTTCGTCCTAAGTTCAAGCAATCCTTATAGAATCCAAAATCTTAGCCATAACATAATCTACTCCTTTTCTTTATCCTCATTATTCCTATAATAGACCGACAGTTTAAGTTCCTTTTCATCATTAGAGAGTGATGAAAACTTCTCAATCTTAAACGGCATTTGGTAAGCTATGTCGCCGGTCTCATCCTTGAATCGCACTATTCCTAATGAGGATCATAAGTCATCCGGTGTTTTCTATGAAAGGTTTTCCTAGAATAACGTGGGAAAGCTAGGATCTATAGTCGTGCTAATATCATCCACAATTATGAAGTCCGTAGGAAACGTGAAACTACCTACATAAATGGGCAATCCTTAACTCTACCAAGAAAATTGCAACTAACACTAGGATCGCTTGGGTCTTGCCTAGTTGGAATAGGCTTCTTCATTACCCAATTGTAGTAGGTGCTAGTCATTATGTTGATTGGGGACTCATGATCAATGTAGGCCTTTGCCACGAAAAGGTGTCCTATGCAACATGGTATGTTAAGATTCCAAGGGTTCCCAAACTTGATTCTAGGGCTTTTCCTAACATACATGTGACGGAGGTCACGTACTAAGTGAGGTGGCGAGATAGCTCTTCTTCCGTAGGAAACTTATTGAAATAGTCATTGTCTACTTCATCTACTTCCTCGGTTGTTTCATTAGTCTCACGTGTATGGTCCTCTTCGTCATTTGTTCTATTAGGTTTCACTAAGGCGATGGTATTGACGAATTGAACATGCTTAGCTAACTTACTTGGGTCCTTAATCTCTACACCGGAAGGCTCGGGAGTTGAGATAGCATTAACCTTCCTATCACTATTGGTCATGGCTTTCAAAAGGTTATCTATCTTCCTATCCATTTTGGCTTGTTGTTGGTTAAAGCGGTCCGAAAGTTTGGTTAGGACCGTGAGGTGGGGGCCATGAAAAATCATTGGAAGTGAATTCTTTGGTTTGTCCCCAATAGAAGTCGGGCTTGCCTTCCATGCTTCTCGGGTTTCATTGAAATTCCTAGGTCCGGGTGTTGTAGGAATCTTCCTCCTGTTCCATTAATCGCGAGGATGCGTAGTCAACGGAAGCATGTTCGGGGATCGGTGCAAGCACGCGTGTTATGAGGATCATAAAATGGCTCACATGATGAAGAAACTTTGTTCACATGGCGTGAAGACTTAGGGTTTTCGTAGGAACTCATTAGGAATTTAACTTGATCTTCAAGTTTGATCATCCTACGGTTAGAAGATTGTGAGTCAATGGGAGGCAAGGAGATTGCCTGGTTTTGGGCAACTCACGGGGGTCATTCCAACTTTCGTTGTCATTGAGAGCAAGGTCCTCTATTATACCCCATGATTCTTCCGTGGTGAGATCACTAAGTTTTCCACCGGCCGCTTGGTCAATGGATCGCTTGGTGGGGAAGTTGACATGATCATAAAAGATTTGGACTTGGAGCCAAAGATCAATGCCGTGATGAGGGACTTTATGAAGTAAGTCCTTGAATCGAGTCCATGCTTCAGTAGAGATTCACCTTGACGTTGTTGGAACATCAAGATGTCATTCCTAAGCTTAGTGGTTCTCCCGGTGGGAAAAATTGAGCAAGGAAGCGAGAGGTGAGATCATCCCAACTTGAGATGGAGCCGGCGGGAAGTCGCTCAAGCCAATTACTAGCTTGGTCCCAGAGAGAATTGGAAGAGACGCAGCACATGGTCTCCGAGTAGTAGCATCAAGGTCAATGGAATCGACAATTTGAGGACATCCCTCGAGATGTCGATTTGGATCTTGAACGAAGTCCATGGAATGCACTTCCGCTTTGCACCAACCGGATGGTGCCGGATCACAGGGCCGTAGTTCGGGCTTGGTGGGAAGCTCAATGGTGTTCCTATAGCCTAGGTGGCTTGGTCTTGAGTATTCACCAAGAGTGCGGGCTCTTGGCGGGTCAATTGGTGGTGGGTTGATGAATGGTGGGTGGTTATCACCTTCCATGATGAAAAGTGATGAGATTACGAACAAAGGTCACGAAGAAGGGGATAGACTATGAGAAAGCTAAAAATGAGAAAAATTTACTTGATATTAATCAATCAAAGGAAACCTAAACGAGGTGGACTACTAACTAGCTATTCTATTCCCTCGTGCGGCGCTAAAAACTTGATAACGCTACACGCGTCGTTCGGGGTCAAAGGAACTTCCTTTTCTTCGAGCAAGTTTTATAACACCTAGGCGGTGAACCTAATCATTGTAGTGTAGTATTAGGGTAAGCCACGGTATTGATATCGTTCTCTGGGGAATAGGAATGCTAGTGAAAAGTTACTACGCTAAGGTTGGGGTTGAGGAAGATTATTTTTAATCTTTTTTTATGTTTTTTAGGAAATGGAAAGGTACGAATCTCGGGGTTTGGATTTGGGGGTTGGTATTGCTACCGATTACTATACTTATCTAATTATCTAATCTAAAGTGTATGTAGTCTATGTCTAATTATTGTGTGCTCGTATGATAGTTTAAAGATGTGTTCACTTAGGTTTTACTACTCCTTAATTATCTCCTATTGATGGTTGAATTGTCACGTCCTTATTCTTAATTGCGTTGTGTGTCTAAAGTTGTAGGGTATGCGTTTATCCCTAACTCTTTGAAGTTACCAAAGGGTCTCGTCTACAAAATACCACTAGGGATCATAAACTCTAACTCTAAGGCCTCTTTGGAAGGTTTAGCTTACAACCACTCTAAGTGCTATAACCTAAGGTTCACAAAGATTAATCAAGCATTAAGTACACAACGAATGACCTATCGCATTACTAGATCATTAACAATTAAGATAAGAGACAACCAATCAATATTTAATAATTAAGTTTCATATTCCCTAAGCAAACACACAAGTAAATTAGCCGGACATGGAGAACATGCAAGCATACACACAAATAATCAAAGACATAATTGAATTAATGAAGTAAAACACTTATCTTGATGTAAGATAGGGTTTGGAACCCTAAAATACTGTACAAGATAGCCTTGGTTCGGTTTAGGTTTTTACTCCAAAAGACTACACACAAATACTGAAAAATTCGGATTCTATATATAAGATTACATATGCGACGGCGCCACCTTATGTTTTGTGACGCCGTCGGATCGCCATCATTGGGTTTCGTCTTGGCCACGTTAGTCTTGCGGCGTCATCTTGTGCTTGTACGCCGTCCTCTTGACTTCGACGCGTCTGGATTGAATCTAGGCAATCGAGTTGCGACGGCCTACTCTTTTAAAGCGACACCGTCACTTGAAAATAAGAGATTTGGCTTACGTCCGTCACAAAATCCTCCGACGGCGTCATGATTAAGCGATGGACGCCACCTTGTCTTTTCAAAGCAATGGAGTGTCTCGATTCTTGACTTTGGCCATTTTCTTCAGATATCCGCCTTTTCGTCCAAATAAGTGCTATTACAGCAATTTGCCTTCAAGAGACCTAAAAAGTGAAAAGGAACGATATTAAGTAATAACGGATACAAAAGTGATCAAATAAGGGCTTAAACGACCCCTCAAAAAGGTACATTTTAAAACCTTATCAAACGCCCCATTGTGATTATGGTTTAGTGTGTTTGTGAAATCATATATCTTACAACAACAATCATATGTCGACCCTACCTTAGACCCTCCAGAGGATCTTGATGCCGTATCTTGTTACTTCGTGGGATATGTACTTCAGGAGAGAAAGACCAAATGATATAGATGGGTTCTTAATTATGGTTGTGTTTAATCACGAATTTTTTTGTGATATGTGTTAAATGTTTGATTGATTTGAGATGATAAGATTAAAGATTGGTGTGATGCGTTTTATTTTGTGATTAAATGGTTTAGTGAGGATGGATGCAGTGATGAGATGAGACGCGTTTTTCTACCAGATCTGACTTGTGAAAAATGAATGTGGTAGGCGCTTATCATAAGTTTTAGGTTAATTTGAGATAAATTAGGGTAGCACATGCTTTATATCACCGGTTAGATATTGGGATACTTTTGGATCGGGTTATAAACTTTTTTGGGCCCGGGTATGATGAGTTGAATCGGGCCGGATGGTAATGGACTATTGGATCAGTTGGATTTATGTTGGGCCGATGGTGTTCACGGATAGTATCTGGTTTTGATATGGTTATTGAACGTTAATGGTTTTGAAATTTTTGTTCAACATTATGTCTATCAAATTATTACATAAAATAATTTTATCATAATGGTGTATGCTAAATCTAATTTTGGTAAAATGTGATATATATCGCGAGTACATTGAGAAGTAGTATGTTTGATGGTTTCAAGGCAATATGTGTGTCATGTGATCCGGATATTGTTGAACGCAATGATGTGTGAACTTGAACTCGACCAGATACGAGGATTGGATCGGGATTATTTTTTAGTAGTTGGAATGAGTTTAAGTAATTTGTGTGATTATATGTGATTTGAAAATAAGAGGCGTTATGTGATTTGGATTTCAAAAGTTTTGTTGATATGAGATATGATGATGTGACTTTTTGTGGTTGGCGGTGTGGTACCTTGGTACATACATTTTCATGAAAATTAATATGTCGCGGCTTGAGCAAAGATTTGAAAATATGGCTACGGGGTTTTTGTACGGTATTACTTACGAGAAATTGAAGTGACGTTTCACGGGTGTACTTCGGTATCGTTGAGACGTTGGTTGGTTGGTTGCATGTCTCAACATAACTTGTTGGAGCATAACTCTCACTTAAGGAAGTTGTTGTACTCAGTGTCACACTCTGTTGTGAATTGATCACGAATATAGAACATGCTGCAAGTCACAAAGTTGGGATGTTTACTTTATTTTCAAGTTTGTCATATCGGGTTTACTTCACCAAGTGGTCAGTACTATTAGCCGATGAATCAATGGAGGTTCAATTTCAGCAATACCCATGAGATATTCGACGCCACAAAATGTCAAAGATACTTCAGGCCTAAGAAAAATCTTAGTCGGCGTACCATGATTTTTCAAAATGTTTGCTTATGACAAGAACTTCAGACAAATGGTCGTACACGCTATGATGCTTCCGAAAGTTCAAAACCATCATGGGGGAGAAACGTGTACTTTGATGTTTTACGGTCAACCTCTGTGGGGAAGTAGTGTATACTACTTGACTCGGTATGGTTTGTGATGTTGTCTATATATGGGTTAAGAATTATTAATGTTGGATAATGAACCGTTGATGAACCATTGCATGTTCCCTAAAATGATATTCACCGAAACCAAAGTTGTCATAACACATTCAAGTCGACATTGTTTACGGTTTTGTCTTGATTTTGTAAAATCCATGAAAGAAACTATTTCTCGGTTTAAATCATAGACTTGTAAAATCCGTGACAATGGAAACATCTTGGTAATAGTAAAGTGCATTTCGGATCTATCTTACGGTTTATTCTTGGTTTTGTAAAATCTCGCGAAAGAAACTATTTCTCGGTTTAGACCATAGAATTATAAAATCCCGTGATGATGGAACCATCCTGGAGAGGGGAAAGTGTATTTCGGGATCTTATTTGATGCTGGTGCTATGGTTTCTTCTTCGAAGAGGGGGTAAAAGGGTGTACTTCATGAATTGGGTGATTGTTTGGATATTCTTCATGGCAGTTTGGTTATTTCAAAGTTTTACGGGGTTATGTGCTTTTAACCATGGTCGGGATGTAAACCATTATCATAGTTCACTTAAAACGTTAAAGGAGGCTAGATGTGAGCTTTTAATCAGAAGATGTGACAACGGGGTTAATTCACTATTATTCATTTGAGGTTGAAGTGAAATATCACGGGCAAGTGTACTTAGTATCTGAAGGTATCGAGGACGGATGGATGAAGATTCTTCATGATCCTTGTTCGAGCTTATTATCAAAACGAAGACTTGGAAATCTAGTTATTGTTGGGTGACTTTCACCTTTTCTTTTTACCACTTGGGGGAATTGGGCTATTATCACCTCAAAATAACTATCACTTTAAGGAGTTACGTTGTAGTGCTCAGTGTCACATTCAATTGTGGATTCTCAAGAGGTGATGTACGTCTTATACTTGATGGTTGGTTCGATGAAGAGTATAGAGTACTTAGAGATTCAATAGAGGATGAAGTCTCGGCACCGCTCTTTGTTACATATGTGCAAGTTTAAGTCACGAGTTCGGGTTAGTTTACTTCAGGGTCAAATTCATCATATTGGGTTATCTCCATCAGCTGTCACTACAAAGAGCCTACTGAATGATAATGGTGGTTAATTACATGTTTTGCCAAGAGAGCTGAAAAGAGAGAGATTATGACGTATGAACACATCGGTTCATGCCTCGTACTCTAAAGAAAAGAAAAGTGTACATTTCAGTGCGCTTTATCTTCTGAAGAAGAGAAATCTTCTCACTAATGACCATTCTCATCAACATGCTTCATGCTTTTTCCATGCGCTTTCGATTATCAAGTGAACCGGGCTACCACTGATTGTTTTCTCATTCCACTTGCTCGATTATAATGAAGATGGCGACATCATTTGCTTATTTTATGGGAGAAGTGTGAATAGAACATTGGATGATTTTCACTTATTTAATCAAGAATGGCAACTCCGTATGCAATTCTTGAGGGGGAGAAGAAGTGTGGAATTATTGCATGGTTGATTGATTTTTGAGAATAAATGGTCAAACGGCTCCAAACTCATGTAAGAACCGATCTTCTTCTTATCGGGTCATCGTTACATGGAGTTTCTTCTATGAGCCGTTGGTTGACATCTTCACACAGGCTGATATGATTATCGACAAAGTGCTTCCGATTAATGCTTCACGTACACATCAACATGATGATTCCGAACAATCTCTTTGTTCTTGTTTGATGTGATTGGTAGTTTGGTGTTACCATTTCGTGTGTTCGCTATGGGTCGATTGTCGATTTCCTTGATGAACATCTTTCCGTTCTTGTTTGATTGGGAGGATCTTAATTAAGGGATTTGCAAGATGTAAGTTAATTGGGATGCTTTTTGGTGTGTTGAAGAGGTTAACTATCTATTCCCCAATTGGACAATCTTGAAGAAGGTCGAGTCTACATCGGTTCTACATTTTCTGCTGCATGTTAGAAGACTAAAGACGAGTTGCATTTAACGATCTAAAGACTTCTTCTTAATCCGGGCATATCAAACAGATTGTCGGTTTAGGGAGAGCACTAATTGGGGAGAATGAAAAGTCGATTTAATCCCAATTAGACTTGCTCACATTCTGGAGCAAGTTGATTCTCACAGATATATTTGTGCTAATAGTGTTCTTCTCAAAGATTTCATGTATACGGGCTTACAAAGAGTTGCTGATTCTGAAGTATCAAAACCAGCAAGGGGGAAGGAGACACGTATCTAAACGCGAGTAAACTTGATGAGCTTAATACTTCTAAGTGATTGAAGAAATCCCGGGAAGACATATGTCATTACCGCAGAGAAACTCAAGGTTTGACTCATGGCGTTTAGTGTTCTTATTCCAACTATGTGGGGGAAGAGATGTTAGAGAAAGTTTCGAAGATAAAGAGGTACACAAGTACGACATATTCAGGGGAGATAAATGTGTAACATGAGGGAGGTGTTATCAGTTATTCTCTCGTTGGGAATGTGTGTACTTCGGATTCTTGAGCTTCATACACATTCATCAGGGACGAAAGATGTGAACATAGGGGAGGTGTTTTTCATTACCCTCATGATGTGTATTTGGGAGAGTTCTTGGGTATTGGTGTACTTCGGGTTCTTGAGCTTCATACACGATCATCAGGGACGTAAGATGTGAACATTGGGGAGGTGTTCTTCATTACCCTCATGATGTGTATTCGGGAGAGTTCTTGAGCATTATACAAAGAGACTGACTGCATCAATTCAACTACTTGGGGGAATTGTTCTCTTGACACCTTTTGGAATGGATCGCCTGGACTTCGTGGAAAAGGAATTTGAGAAGATTATTTAAGTGTGGGATGATACGTTGTTGTTCTTCTATTGGATGATATAACCCGAACGGAGAACCTCGATTTTCGGTCTTAAAAGGAGCAATGGATTTATGATAATGGTGTACTTCTTTGTGCACTGGCTAAGGAAAGCTTGAAATAGAGCTTGAATCGCTCATCTAATGGATTTTCGGTTTGGGGAAGTCGCAAAGTCTCACTTTCAGATGGTTCAATTTCTTTCTATTCAAGAGCCCTTGAAGCTTTGGTGGTGAATGTTTAAGAGATGATGACTTCTATCTTCTTCAACGGGGCTGCTCGATATCCATATATCGGTACTCGTATCATCATCTTTCTTAAACTATATCATCTATTCTATCTTTGTATATATTTTTCAAAAACAAAATACAAAAATAGAAAACCAACAAAAGAAAATAGAAAAATATAAAACCAACAAAACCCATAAAAATCGTAAAATTTGAAAACTCCAAAAATATGTTTCTCAAGACATGTCTTACGTATCGATAACATCTACGGTCTTAGAAATGTCATTCAACAATGGCACGGGACCATAGATGAAGTTCGAGCAGGAGGTGTAAATGTTTCTTTTCAAAACATGTCACAAACTATGGCTTACAGTTATTTCAGACTGTAACCCGCACTTCAAAAATGGCTTGCTATTACTTTTGATAGTAACCCGCTCTTCAAGAAAGGAAAGTGTTGCACTAAACCAATTTTCAAAAATTTCGTGCACTTATCCTAAAAACAAAATGAGGAAAGTATGTCGAAGGACTGCTGTTCCCACACAAATGTTTTTACGTCTAAAAATTCTTCAGAAAAATATTTGTTTTAACTAAATGGTGGTAAATGAGTTGCTTGAAAACCAATCAGATTCAGAGTTTTCGTAAAAATTGAAAACTCAATCAATGACTTCAGCGCTTTTAAACCTTTTAGAAAATGAGTCATTGATTGAGGGGGAGAATGTTTTCAAATCTATATCATCTAACGGGCTTTCTTAATTATCCTAATATGCTTAATTAAAAATGATGTTAACCTACGTTGAAGGACTAGGTGCCTAGGATAAGATTGTTAGGATTAGATGATTATAATTTGATGAACACATATATCCCATGCCTTATATGATCTGATTGATACGTTGGATTGACTTTTATTAGTCGATTGATGTTTGGGTGATGTCGACCACCATATATCTGTATGTGTGTTCACTAACATATGCATGTATATTGGTATATAAGAATGTTCCCGATCCGGATCCCACAATTGAAGATGATTGGATGCCGAAAGGAAAGGGTAACTATATCTTGGGTTGACAAATGAAGAAACGGAGCTTAATTGGACTTCTATGGAGAGTTGGCATGGAAAATGCAACGAAGAGGTCTCATCGCATCGCCAGATGGTTTTCTTCATCGAAATGAAGAAAAGCGGAGCTTAATTTGACCTCGCTTGGCATTAAAATGCAACGAAGAAGTCTCACCGCATCAGCAGACGGTTTTTCTTCAAAGCCCTACAACAACAACAGAAACTTCTCAACCACCTAACGTATCTTTGTGCAGGGATAATAGTGATAATACCATTTTTCTAAAACTTTGAATAATATTGTTTTTTAAAATGGAAAATATTGTTTTGAAAATATATTGAACTCAAATTTTGGAAATCAACCAGACTTCATTTTAAACTAAAGTCACTCAATCATCGACTTCTGTCATGGATTGAGAGGGAGAGTGATTTCATATTAAATATTTTCAAACGATATTTCATCTATCAAGTCCGTTTGTACGAAATAAAATGTGGTGATCTAAAGATTTAATGTTATGTCATGGTATGATTTTTCTTTAGAATCAAGATCTTTCAAAATGAAATTTTTTCTGTTCTTGTTTGATTGTGAAATTGTTTTATTTTACTTAAAGGTCTCTTAAAACAATCATACATGACACTAACAATCTTTAATGTCTAAAACTGTTCCTTATCTGTCATTTTTCAAGATTAAATTTTGCCACGTCTTTCCCCAAAGTTTTCTAAATGATCTAAATCAATCGGGATCCAAAATCTCAATTGGTTTGAAATTTTTGATCGGGGGAGAGATCGTGATTTAAATCTCTTATCTGTTTAAATGGAATTGGTTTTAGTCCTTCAAAGGCACTCCTGCCTCCATGTGCCAAACGATTTCAATATATAATGCACATGATTGAGGAGGAGCATTTATCCAAAAACAAGATGAGTATTTAAACTAGGCCACATTTTCTCCCATGTTTTCTAAACCTGATTAAATCACTTGAGATCCAAAATCTCAAAGGGTTTGATATTTTTATCGGGGGAGAATTTGTGATTTAATAATGAAACTTGATTAAAGATGATCATTTTGATTCAACTGTGCAGGCTGCTCTCTCATATGTGATAAACGCTTTCGAATCTCGAAACACATATTGAGGGGGAGCATTTCTAAAGAAAACAAACTTTCAAGGTACAAATATTTCTATGTTTCAACTTAAAGTACCTTGATTGATTTTCTAATGGTTTCTTAATGGCTTTTGTGATCGTGGATGTACTTCAAAAGAACTCTTTCCTCTATGTGATGAAATGATTTCAAATATCCTATGCACATACTGAGGGGGAGAATTTACCAAAGAAATTCAAATAGCTTTTCCTACGGAAATTGTGATCAAAGAAAATATTTCAAAGTCCTCTTGCCTCCATGTGCTAAACAATTTCTAAATCATATGCACATGTTGAGGGGGAGGTTTTCTAAATGATCAAAACTATTAAGGTACAAAATGCTTTGATCTCGTATCACAAGTACCTTGATTGTTTTTCCAAATGATTTTCAATTGGTTTCGAGGAAGAATGAACTGCACCAAAAGACCGACCATTTTACTTTATGCATGGAGTTATAAGGATGGTGAGGTTAGGTATTAGTTCCCACGATCCGCCAAAACCGAGGGATCTACCGAGGACAATCCACTAGATAGTGTAGAGTCCTTAGGAATATTGAAAAAGGAGAAAATGAGAAATGGGAAGAGTGCCAATCGAGTCCGAGCTAGTACCGAATAAACCCAACAAGGTTCTAGTAATGAAGTCTCGTAAGTAATCAAGGGGTTGAAGAATGAAAAGAATTAATTGTGAAAAGGGTGAAAAGAAATAGCCTCCAATAATTCAACCTTAGGCGTAAACCGGGTTCAATACATATGCTACCGGTGGTTACCAAGGTAACGCCGGTATTGAAGACAAGACATCATGGACCCAATGGACGACCGCACTAACTTCCCAAGCTACTCAAGTTCCTCTTAAAAGGGCTTGTTTCATTCTCACGGGAACCGACATTATCTATCGACTTTCTCTTAGAGATTGTTGATATTGAAGAAGGAGACCTCTCCCTAGTCTCCGCATAGGAACCAAATGTGCACTATTAAGTCTAGAGCCATGAGATCATCCACAATATCTCATTAGGACACTAAATTAATGAAGACTTATTGTTTCAGCACAATGTGGAAAGTAAGAATATATTAAGAGTCATACGCATTATCCTTGTGGTATTGCGTAACATCCGAGTGATATGTAAAAATATTCACAATGAAGATGGAAATCCTTCTAGAGCCAACATCAAACAAGCTCTTGGTGGGTGACATGTGAGATCTTTTCAAAAGATTAAGCTTGTGACAACCGGATAGAAACAATGGGAGATTCATTCTTGAATCAACCTTGGTCCAGAATGGAATTGACGAATACTTTTGGAAAACCGTTCAATGTGCAAATCTTATTTTCTCTAGCACATCGAATGTGTATTCATGTTTTCAAACACAAAAAGTATCTCTGATTGAAAAAATACTTTTGGAAAAACCGTTCGAAGTACGAACCTCTTCTTTTATCTAGCACATCGAATGTGTACTCTTTCAAATATAAAAAGTATTTATGATTGAAAATTGATCTTTTTCATAAAACCTTCGTCGTTTTGCAAAACTCTTTCTTCTAAGCGATACGCGATTGTTTTTCAAATCATTTTTCATCAATCAGTGAATCTCAATTTGCTGGTTCACTCACTCCGTGTTGCCTTCTTTGAGACGTTCCGGTTTGAGAACGGCTAGAACAGTGCGAAACCCCGTCAAGGAGATTCTTAGGAATCCTACCGATCACAAAAGACTTGTAATCGATCAATGGGGAACCGTGGGTCGTGTACCTCAATTCAACGAAAGTGATCAAAGACACTTTCGTGTTTTATTGCTAATTGTTGTTTGCGGTACATTTGGACGGTTGCGGTGATCGAATTTAGAAGTCAATCCAAAGTCGCATGCTCACAAGATCCACACTTAATTTGAAGAAATCATGACCGGTGCATATCTACATAACCGGTTCGATATTTTATACTATGCTTCGCTACGTCTGCGCAAATATCATGAACCAAGAAAGCTTCCGCTACTCGATGGAAAGATGTCATGATTCAAAAGTGTGAGCATGTCGGTCCGAAAGTCACAACTTCACATGATGGCAACACAACATAGGGTGATCCGAGATTTATCGTGGTCGATGATCTCAATGAAAGCTTGAAGATCATCAAAGATGTGGATCGGCTTAAAGGCCTCCACTAAAAGTACAAATCAATGCGGACTTTGAAGAATCGCTACTAAAGCACAAAGATGAAGATGTTGAAGAATTCAAGTCTACGAGCTCAAGAACAAAAGATTATATAGAATGCTAGGATTCAAAATGTAAAACATGGGGTGACCTCCCTTAGGGAGATTGTTAGGAATTGGAAATTCCATAGTGAAGAGTCGGTCACCCCAAATATTATCTAGAATAAGTTAGCTCGTAGACTTGTAGTTATTTACGTTATCTAGTAGTTAATTAGTTAGTTTGTAGCGTAGTTTAGCGTAGTGTAACACCGTGGAGGAAGGACGGGTCTTTACCCACTGTATCCCTGATCCACAGTCTGATAGGAGGACGGTTTCATTGTAACTATAAATACCCCTTCCATCCATGGAAGGGGTGGTGCTTTTCATAATCTAACATTCACATTTTGTGCTACAAGTCTCTACCAAGAAAACACCCATCTCTCTACTTTCTCTCTCTAATGGCTACCATGTATTTCCATCATCCAAGACCACCCGAATCATCAACACAATAATATTACGATCCTACACAATTGATCATGGCCCATCTCGCGAAGCGAAGAAAAAAGCCTAGGAGGAGCAACCCCATCAGCAGCTTCGCGGCAGTCTAAGGGATTATCAAGAAAAGATCCATTGGACACTTTCCAATCCAGAAGATAACGCTCCTGTGACCGCAGAGGATCAAACCCAATAACAATCCGAGCATCGCTAGCCGAAGGCTGACTAGCGGAAGGACCAAAGAAGATCAACATTTCGATCGAGCCTTCACGAGGGCGAACTAAAAAAGGAGAAACATTACTCAATCTTTGAACAAAGAATTAAACAATTGCAGCAATAGTGGTAGCAACAACACCCAAAATACTTTCGGATGGAGGAGTCGACAGAAAATTCAACCTCGCGCTCGGGAGTAGTTGAGATAGAAGAGGTAATGAAAGGCACAGTGTGGGGAGCTGTATAACCTAACTCAGCCTCCAAGACGCTACTAGCCAATAAAGCTTGAAAGCCATAAGCGGGAACGCTACTAGTAGGCGGACCCACTAGAAAGTCAGGACGAAACCTCTTAGCGGGACTAGAAGATTCCGAGACACTCGGTAAAGAACCCTCCTTTCTTTTCAACGAAGGACCAGAAGTAGCAGGGTCAGCATCAGAATCCGTAACCTCAAGAGTTGATCCACTTCCAATATTAACACCAGCACCTTCTGGCTCAAAAAGAATATTAACTTCAGCCTCCAACTCATCCTCAGGACGAGGAGGAGCAATGGGGATAAGCGGCACTGTACGGCGAACAACAATCTCCATAATTCTAGGCTCCCCCTCCTGACGAAGACGTGTAGTCATCATAACCTTCAGAGGTTCCGGAGACTGAATATACTCGGGCCAACTCATTACTGTACAGTAAAGAAGACATAAAAAAAATCACCCGTTTGGTCATCATGAAGAAACTCAGGGTACACATCCTCACCCAAAGCATAATAACGGCTCAGGCCAACCCAACAAAGAAAGGGTTCAGGGAATACCCGAAAAGGTGAAGGGTTGGCAGCAAGAATAGCATAATTATCAGCATTATACTCATCAGGACGAGGAACAGGGTCCTTAAGAATATTCTTATTAGAATAACAGGGAAACAAAACAGGACAAGCAAAGTCATCAACCAAGAAAAAGCGGTTGTTCCAACTTTTCACAAAATCAAGAGTCTTAGTATAAACCATTGGAGCACCATCGCGTTTACTGAAAGAAAACCACCCTTTGGACTTCGAATTAACATAAAAAGTGTGATGCCATGAGCACGTGTTAGGAATTGGAAATTCCATGAGGAAGTGTCGATCACCCCAATTATAGTCTAGCATATGTTAGCTTGTAGACATGTCGTTATTTACGTTATTTAATAGTTAATTAGTTAGTTAGTAGCGTAGATTAGTTTAGAGTAACACCGTGGAGGAAGGACGGGTCTTTACCCATTGTATGTCTGATCCACAGTCCGAAAGAGGACGTGTAGTATGTAACTATAAATACCCTCTACCTCCCAAGGTATAGGGTTGGACCTTTCACTTAATCTAACCTTTCTTTCTTTTGTTCACTTTCTCTCTCTAAACTCTTGCATAATTCGACCCTATATGTGATTGTTTGGGTGTTTGTGAAAACCAATATGTTACAAATGGTATCAAGATCCATTGTTTGATCACTCATTCTCCATGTTCTTGGATTTCTAGTGGTTTTCATAAGGTTTTTAGGTTTGAATGAGTTTAGATTAGTTAGCATCATTTGGATCATTTCTTGTGTTAATGTTTGGATTTTGACAGTACTTTTGTGTTTAGAATCATTATAAGTGTTTAGGTTTTGGTTTGGATGGTTTGAATCATCGTGGTTGAGTTGTTTTTGGATTAAAAAGTGGTGTTTTTGAAAGTATCTTGGATGCGAGTTGAGTCTCGGATTGTTTCTCTTTGATGCGAGTTGTCCTAGTTTTGATGCGAGTTGTCTCTTCTGTGTATGCTTATTGAAGCGACTTGTCACATTTTGTATGCGACTTGTCACAATTTGTGAAGCGAGTTGTCTTATATGCGAGTTGTCTATTGAGACAAAACGACAAGAAAGGACAAAGTAGTGGAAGTAGTGGGTGTACTTGTGTACTATGCGAGTTGTGTTTTATGCGATTTGTCTGATAAGCGAGTTGTTGCTTAAGCGAGTTGGTAATCAGGGTGCGAGTTGTCTTATACTACGACTTGTCTTGGCTACGAGTTGTCAGGACTGTGAGTTGTCTAGGGTGCGAGTTGTCCTGAGAGCGATTTGTCTGAAGCGATTTGTCAAAAAGAGGATTGTCAGAGCGGTTTGTCAGTGCGTTTTGTCAAGGACTGAGATTTGTCAACTCCTGCGATTTGCCTCTAAACCTAACATACAAAACCCTTGTTTTCAAACCCTAATTCTCTAAAAAATCCTTCGGGGGCGCGCTGCCCCCCCCCCCTGAACACCAAATTCATCTTTACTTCCTTATCATCTTCTAGTTCCTTTACTATCATCTTCTAGTTCCTTTACATCTTCTAGTTCCTTTACTACATCCTACTTCTCACTCTCTTTCGGTTTGGTCTTGATTTTGTAAAATCCAATAAAGATTCTATTTCTCGCTTAAATCACAGACTTGTAAAATCCGTGTACACAAAGAACATCATGTCTTACACTCGATTCAATGATTTCGGAAGTACTTAAATTGTATGATGTTGTGGACAACAATGATAATGTATGCTACACTGAACGGTTAAAGATGATTGAATCAATCAATGAGGATGTGAGATATTCGTGTTTTGAGTCTGAAGAGAGAGAATTGCACCTATTTAGGCTACAGAATGCCATGCTAAAGGAAAGTAACATTGAACCTTATCAACAACTTCACTCACACCTCATGTTACTCACACCTATAACAATGGAACGAACATGCAATGCCCTTTTCCGTCAAGATTTATCCACATTAACGGGAACACTAATTGGAACAACAACTTGACAAACAAAAGGTTCAAAAGGATAGTTCTACTTTTGCACTTCAAGTGATCTACAAACAACTTCAGTCATTCATTAGTGGGGAATTCACATCAGATTATGATCATCACATGACTGAAATGTCTTTCAAAAGGCACACTGGAATGGAAATTCACATGTTCATTGAGACATTTATCCAACTCATGGATAATGTGGGGAAGTACATTGAGGAAGTTACACAGAAAGATGAAAAAGTGGATGAGTGTCAGGTGCAGTTGAGAGATAGTTGTGATGAGTCGGGTAATGTATCAGTTGAAAGGTCGGGTGTTCTTTGAATGCGTAATATCGAGACAACAAAGAATGATGTAACCACTCGTCAACTCCGTCACACAAGAAGTGGATGATGTGATTAGAAAGGTGAATGAATGTCGGTACAATCAAATAATTGTAGTTTTGAGACCAAGAAGGCATCGGATGATGGATCGATTGACAATGAATACAGAGGCTCGTAGACGATACGCTAGAAACAACCAAGAGTTCGTTGACTCTTGTTACACATGATGTGGATGCAAATATCGGATCGATAAATGAACATGTGTCATGTGATGAGGTACCCTTAATCGATCAACATAGTGCATCCGCTAATGTACCTAAACAAACCGATCTTAATATTGAACATGATTCGATAAATGTTCCTTGGTTGAGGTGAGACTAATAAATTCAAAACAAATGATATGGTTGATAAAAAGGCTTTTGATGAACTTTCAAACAAATTCTCAAAACTTGAAAAACATTGCATTTCTCTTGAAATTGCAATACAAAGAAAGGAGGAAAGTTTTCAAACTAAGAAACCATGTAAAAATACGGAATTTCCTGAACTTCGTGAATTTTTTTAAAAGAAACGATTTAAAAGCTCAGCTTCAAGCCAAAAACTCGACTATCAACAATTTGAAGAAACATATTTCTGGTATGCATGATAAAAGTAATTCAGTCAAGACTACACAAGACATTGATGCTATTATAACAAGAAATAATGAATTGTCACTTTATGTGGCTAAATTACTAAAGGAAAATGAGTCTTTGAGAAAGCATCGATAGAACTAAGTGACTCACAAAGAAGCTAGAACTAAGTCAATGGAACAAACAAACTCTTTGATAGCAAAATTGATGATCTCAAAGCTCAACTTCAGAAAAGAGTTTCGCTATTGTTGCCTTAAAGAATGAGCTTAGAAAACCGTAGGGAAAAGTGTGAACACTAAGTTTACAAAACCATCAACCTTGGGAAGCCGTTTCTCATCCCACTAGAGACCGGTCCGTTGTTAGGCATCCTCTGCATTTATATCTCGAAAGAACAAAATCTTTAAAGACAAGTCTTGCCTCCCAAGTTGATGCGATACAAGTTTTGTCAAAACCAACCACTTCACCGAGTTACCTAAGAATAATGCTTCTAGCTCTGTTAACCCTCAACAAGTAGCTACTTCTACTCCCAACACCTCTAGGAATAGTTTGAAAACAAAGGTCAAAACCAAGCATTAAAACCCAAAATTCATACGATATGAATGACTTGTGGAAGAACTATTATCTAGAAGAAGCTAGGAAAAGGCATGATTCGAAAAGATTTGAATTTTAGGTGCAAGACCTAGGGTGATGCATTCCACGAGATTTCAAGGCACTGCTAGTAGTAGTAAACCATTACCTAGGAACACTCAAAAGACTAGGGGTTGGCTTACATCTAAGAGTAGTTATATGAAGAAGAATGTTAAGCATGTAGAAAATGAAAGGGTTAATAATCTTTTAAAGCACTATACTTGTCAAGAATGGCAATTCTGCGTAGCGAACTAAAAAAATAACTTTTATAAATTAAAGTTGACATTTTGTCTTTGTTTAAGTATTATGACCATTTTACCCTTTCTAAATTTTTTGAAATACTTTTTTTGAAATTTTTTTCCAAAATATTTTTTTGAATTTTTTTCGAAATATTTTTTTGAAATTTCAAAAAATTTTAATTTCTTTTGAAATATTTTTCGAATGGTAAATGGTCATAATATTTAAAGAAAGACAAAATATCAACTTTAATGTCTAAAAGAGTTATTTTTTTAGTTCGCTACGCAGAACTGCCATTCTTGACAAGTATAGTGCTTTAAAAGGTTATTAGCCCAAAATGAAACTAGAAATTCTGAGTCTTTTCTGAATAAGAAACATTTTCCTAATTCACATGCTAAGGTACAATCCACTAAGGCTACTAATATGGCTAAGGTTCAACATGTTATGAAGCAAAACAAACCTAAAACTTCGCATAGATGGATCCCAACTGCTAAATCTTTGGAGTCTAGGAATAACGATAAGTCTTCCACTAAGCATAAGAATATCAACAATCCTAGACCTTGCCATAAGTGGATACCGTCTGGTAGAATGTTTAAGGATGTTGGACTTAGGTGGATACCTACGGGAAAGCTGTTTACCGATGGCAAAATCAAGGTTGACCGTGAAACCCCAAAGGAAACACTAATGTCACTAACCAATATATATGCAATCAAGCTTGTAATGTTAGTGCAGGTAGTCCTTACTCAGTTGCAGATACTTCGATCCTTCACTACGTGGACTGGCTTAAAGTATGGATAAAAAGGATTGATATCTCATAACTCACGGGTTCAAGTAACTCAACATTGATATTCAATCGGCAATGGCGCTCGCAGATAACACTTGAGCCCGTTCCTCAAAGAAAAGAAAGGCGACAATTTAGTGCGTTTATCTTCGTTTAATGAAATTCTCTCAAGAATGACCATCCTCATCTACATTCTCCATCAACGAGCTTCATGTGTTTCCCATGCTCATTCAGTCATCAAGTGGATCTACGTTCATTGGAGTATATTCTTATTCACTTGCTCAAATCAAAAATGGCAACTTCAAATGCAATTTTTGATGGGGAGAAGTGTGAATAAAATGACAGTTATCAAATGGATCTACTTACCGGTGATTGTATTCTTACTTACCGGTTATCAAAAATGGCATTGGCAACATCTTATGCAAAATGTTTCACTTACTAAGGATAACTGGGATTTATTGTTTGGGATTCATTGGGGGATTCATTGTTTCAAGATATGTTTGATGAGTATTTTCAACCGCTAACGAATGTTGATCATCCAGTTATTGAAGCTCCTGCTCCGGTTATTGTTGACTCAACTGGTTCACCTTCTTCAATTTCCATTGATCAAGATGCACCATCTAAGAAGTACAACTCAGACTACTCAAGATGCCTAATCTCCAGTTATTCCTCAAAGTGTTGTTAATGTCTATCATTGCAGTTGAACTCATGAATAATGATCCGCTCTTTGGTATTCCTTTGCCAAATCTTCACGGATCATTGTTCTTCCCTAAGTGTGCTCTGTAAATCAACCACATGAACATTAAGGAAAATGACTACCTCATCCGCTTGAAGACATTATTGGTGAATCTTCCAGATCAGTATCTACATGTATACCTTTAGGAAGGATGCATTGATGTTGAGGAATCATTTGTTCCGGTTCATTCAGTGGGTCAATGTACATCCGATTGTATGTTTATTCACGTGTTGGGAATTTGACACAAAGTGATTACGTTGGAGTTAATCATTTATCACTTATTTGAAATAGAAGTTGTCTTTCACAAAGGCGTGTTCTTATTTTATCTTGAAGTCGGGGCTGATTGAATGCATGACTTTCAATGATAACTTGCTCGTGCTTAGAAATTGAGATGAACACTTGGTTTATCTAGTTACCAGTAGTCGGGATTGTTGGTTGAAGACCTGGTTAACTATCACATTAAGGAGTTACGTTGTTTTACTCAGTGATACACGCAAATGTCGTTGTGGATAATTGCAAGAGGTGTTAATGTCTCATACTTTGGTTAAGTATTGAGTACTTAGAGATTTGCTTGGAGCATTAATTCTATACACCGTTCTTCCATCATTAAGTGCAAGCTTAAGATACAAATGTGGGGAATTCGAATTCAGTTTCATGTTTGGTATATCGGGTTTTCTTCTTTAGTGGTTACTTCAAATTGTCTACATATGGGTTGATAAAAATAGTCAGAGAGATTTTCTGTAGCAGTTGATTCTCACAGGATTCATTTGAGCTAATTTGTTATTCTTCTCTATTTCAAGAATATTTGGTATATATAATGTGTTGTTGATTTTGAGGTATCAAAACCAGCAAGGGGGAAGGAGACATACATCTAAACACACAACGAGTACACGTGATGAACTTAATACTTCTTCTCTATTGAAGTAATCACGGGAAAGACAAATGTCATAACCGTAGAGAAACTCAGTGTTTAACTCGTAGCCTTTGGTGTGTTATTCCAACTATTTGGGGGAAGGATGTATTATTCTAACTATTTGGAGGAAGGATATATTATTACAACTATTTGGGGGAAGGATGTATTATTCCAACCATTTGAGAGGAAGTGGTCTTTGGATACTTTTGGTATGTGTTAACTCAGCCTTCAGTAGAAAGAAATATGAGAAGAATACTTGGAACGTGAGATGATATTGCTTATCGACATCTTCTATATGATTTATGGTAAACTGCTTCCGGTCAGTGCTTCATGTACACAATGTAATGATAATTCCTATGAGATCGCAACCATCAGGGGAGAGATATGTGTACATCAGGGTCGCACAACATGTTCACATGATCGAGCTTAATCAGTTATTCTGGAGTCGACATCCGCAGATAAGATCAAGTGATTCAAACAGTTATTGTGATGTCGTTTTTTCTTCTCTTGTTGGGTACTTGTGTACATTATGGGATGAATGGTTATATGGAAGATAACTGGAATGCACTTAGTAAAATGAAGATGTTGATATGTTGTTCCCCTGAATAGACAACTTCTTGCTCAATCTCGAAGAGTGATGTGTACTTCGGGGACTCACAACAGGTTCATGTGATGGGGCTCAATCGTTTATTCCGGGTATGATAACCGCAGTAATGATCCGTGTTAACTTGTTACTTCGTTGTTATCGTCTTCTTTGGGTTCTTGAGCTTCATTCAATTAGACTGTTTGCTTCACTTCATCTTCTTTTGTCGGTTTGGGGGGAAGCTACCAAAGATTCACTTTGAGAAGGCTCAAGTTCAGACGATTTTCTTAAGTGCCTCGAATGCTTTGGTGGTGAAAGTTTAAGAGATGTTGGTTTCTTTCTTCTACAAAGTGCTGAACGATATCCTTATCTCGGTACTTGTATCATCATCTTCTTAAACTATATCATCTACTTTGTATATATTTTATCAAAAAGAAAATAGAAAAATATAAAATTTTAAAAATCCATAAAAAAAAAAATGAAAAATCAGAAAATACCAAAAATATTGTTTTTCTCAGGACATGTCTTCTGGTATCGATAACATCTACGGTCTTAGAAAGGTCATTCAATAATGGCACGGGACCATAGATTAAGTTCGAGCAGAAGGTGTAAATATTCTTTTCAAAACATGTCTAAAACTATGGCTTGCAGTTATTGCAGACTGTAACCCGCGCTAAAACTATGGTTTTCTATTATTTCAGATAGCACCCGTTCTTCATGAAAGGAAAGTGTTGCGCTAAACCAATTTTCAAATATTTCGTGCACTTATCCTAAAACAAAATGAGGAAAGTATGTCGAAGGACTGCTGTTCCTACTCAAATATTTTTCCTTCTAAAATTCTTCAGAAAAATATTTGTTTTAACTAAATGGTGGTAAATGAGTTGCTTTAAAATCAATCAAAATCAAGTTTTCATAAATTTGCAAAACCCAATCAATGACTTCAGCTTATTTAAAACTTTTCATAGAGAGAGTCATTGATTGAGAGGAAGAATGTTTTTCAAATTTATATCATCTATCGGGCTTATCTAATTATCCTACATACTTAAATGAAAAAGATGCTTGCCTACGTCGAAGGACTAGGAATCTAGGATATGATTGTTAGAATTAGATGACTATAGTTTGATAAACACGTTATTCCCATGCTTTACATGATCTGATTGATATGTTGAATTGACTTGTACTAGTCGATTGATGTTTGGGTGTTGTCGACCACCATATATCTGTTTGTGTTGAATAACGTATGCAGATAAGATGGTTTATAAGAATGTTCCCGATCCGGATCCCACAAATGAAGATGATTGGATGCCGAAAGGAAAAGGGCAACTATTTCTTGGGTCGACAAATGAAGAAACGGAGCTTAATTTGATCTCTATTAAGAGTTGGCATGATATATGCAACGTCAGAGATCTTGTTGCATTAGCAGATGGTTTTCTTCATGCCCTACAACAACAACAACAACAAAAGCAGCTTAACCACCACGTATCTTTGTGCAGGAAATAGTAGTGGATGATACCATTTTTCTTTAAACAATTTTGAAATTGATGTTTTTGAAAATGAAAAAATATTGTTTTGAAAATAAATCGGACTCATAATTTGGAAATCAACCGGACTTTAATTTTGTCAAATATTAAGTCACTCAATCAACAACTATTGTCATTGATTGAGGGGGAGAGTGATTTCAAATTAATTATTTTCAAACAATATATCATCAAATGAATCAGAGTCCGTTTGTACAAAATAAGTGGTGATCTAAAGATTTAATGTTATGTCATGGTATGATTTTCTTTAAAACCCAAAGATCTTTTAAAATGAAATTTTTTCTGTTCTTGTTTGATTGTGAAATTGTTTTATTTTACTCAAATATCTCTTAAAAACTATCATACCTGACACTAACAATCTTTAATGTCGAAAAATTGGTCCATATCAGTCATTTTTCAAAATTAAATCAAGCCACGTCTTTCCCCAAATTTTTCTAAATGATTTAAATCAATTGGGATCACAAATCTCAACTGGTTTGAAATTTTTGATTGGGGGGGAGATCGTGATTTAAATCTCAAATCGGTTTTAAATGGTAATTGTTTCAAAGCACTCCTTCCTTTATGTGTCAAACGATTTCAAATACATGATGCACATGATTGAGGAGGAGCATTTAACCAAAAACCAAAAGATTATTTAAACAAGGCCACATTTTCTCCCATGTTTTATAAACCTTATTAAATCACTTGGGATCCAAAATCTCAAAGGATTTGATATTTTGATCGGGGAGAATTTGTGATTTAATTATGAAATTGATAAATGATGATCGATTTGATTCAAAGTGCAGATCGCTCTCCCATATGTGCTAAACTTTTGGATCTCGAAGCACATATTGAGGGGAGCATTTCAAAGAAAATAAACTTTCAAGGTACAAAGATTTCTATGTTTCAACATAAGTACCTTGATTGATTTTCTAAATGGTTTCTTAATGGCTTTTGTGATCGTGGATGTACTTCAAAAGAACTCCTTCCTCTATGTGATAAAATTATTTCAAATATCCTACGCACATATTTAGGGGGAGAATTTACCAAAGAAATTCAAATGGCTTTTTCTAAGGAAATTGTGATCAAGAAATTGTTTCAAAGAACTCTTGCCTCCATGTGCTAATCAATTTCAAAATCATACGCACATGTTGAGGGGGAGCATTTCTAAATGATCAAAACAATTAAGGTACAAAATGCTTTGATATTATATCACAAATACCTTGATTGATTTTCCAAATGATTTTTTAATTGGTTTCAAGAGGGAAAGAACTGTACCAAAAGACCGACCAATTTACTTTATGCATTGGAGTTATAAGGATGGTTTGGTTTGGTAATGTATTAGTTCCCACGATCCAGCCAGATCCGGAGGGATCTACCCAGGGACAATCCACTAGATAGTGTAGAGTCCTTAGGTATATTAAAAAGAAAAAGAAAAATGAGAATATGGGAAGAGTGCGGATGAGATGCAGCTAGTCTTCGAATAAACCCAACAAGGTTCTAGTTATGAAGTCTCGGTAAGCACTGAAGGGGTTGAAGAATGAAAAAGAAATAAATGTGAAAAGGGTGAAAAGAAATAGCCATCCATTAATTCAACCTTAGGGCAAAAACCGGGTTCAAATCATATGCTACTAGCGGTTACCAAGGTAACACCGGTATTGAAGACAAGACGTCATGGACCCAGTGACGCACTGCACAAAACTTCCCAAGCTACTCAAGTTCCTCTTAAAAGGGCTTGTTTCATTCTCACGGGGAACCTATATAATCTATCGACTTTCTCTTAGAGATCGTTGATATTGAAGAAGGAGACCCTCTCCCTAGTCTCCGGCATAGGAAACCAAATATGCACAATTGAGTCTAGAGCCAAGAGATCATCCACAATATCTCATTAGGGCACTAAATTAATGAAGACTTGATGTTTCACACAATGTGGAAAGTAAGAATATACTTTAAGAGTCCTACGCATTATCCTTGTGGTATTGCCAGAACATCCGAGTGATATGTCAAATATTCACAATAAAGATGGAAATCCTTCTAGAGCCAACATCAAACAAGCTCTTGGTGGGTGACATGTGAGATCTTGCAAATGATCAAGCTTGTGACAACTGGATAGAAACGATGGGGCGATTCATTCTTGAATCAACCTTGGTCCAGGAAATGAATTGACGAATACTTTTGGAAAAACCGTTCGATGTACAAATCTTCTTTTCTAGCACATCGAATGTGTATTCATTTTCAAACACAAAAGTATCTCGATTGAAAAAAATACTTTTGGAAAAACCGCTCGATGTGCAAATCTATTCTTTTCTAGCACATCGAATGTGTATTCATTTTCAAATTCAAAAGTATTTCGATTGAAAATTGATCTTTCTTATAAAACCTTCGTCGTATTGCAAAACTCTTTCTTCTAAGCAATACGCGATTGTTTTCAAATCAATTTTCATCAACCAATGAATCTCAATTCATCGGTTCACTCACTCCGTGTTGTCTTCTTTGAGACGCCCGGTTTGAGAATGGCTAGAAACATTGCGAAACCCCGTCAAGGAGATTCTTGAACTCTACCGATCACAGGAAGTATTTATCTCGATCAACGGGGAACCGTGGTTCTTGCAACTATATTCATCGAAAGTGAACAAAGACACTTTCGTGTGTTTTATTGCTAACTCTTTGTTTGCAGGAACTGTTGATGGTTGTAGCTGATCAGAGTTGAGAAGTCAATTCACAACCGCATGCTCACAGCATTCACACTTAATTGAAGAAAATCATGACCATCAAAGACATACTACAAAGATGCTTCCGCTACTCTGATGAAAAGATGTCATGATCCATAAAGTGTGAGCATGTCGGTCCAAAAGTCACAACATCACATGAAGGCTACACTACAAAGGTGATCCAGAGATTTACTGTGGCTGATGATCTCAAAGAAAGCTCGAAGATCATCAAAGATGTGAATCAGTTCAAAGACCTCCACTGAAAGTACAAAACTATGCGGACTTTGAAGAATCGCTACTAAAGCACAAAGATTGCGGAACTTGAAGAATTGAAGTCTACGAGCACAAAACTAAAGACAAAGATAGAATGCTAGGATGCAAAATGTATTTCATGGGGTGACCTCCCTTAGGGGGAGATTGTTAGGAATTGGAAATTCCATGAGGAAGTGTCGGTCAACCCAATTATAGTCTAGCATATGTTAGCTCGTAGACATGTCGTTATTTACGTTATTTAGTACTTAATTAGTTAGTTAGTAGCGTGGATTAGTTTAGAGTAACACCGTGGAGGAAGGACGGTCTTTACCCATCAGATGCTCGAACCACAATCAAGGAGGACGTGTAGTATGTAACTATAAATACCCTCACCTCCCAAGGTAGAGGTTGGACCTTTCACTTAATCTAACCTTTATTTCTTTTGTTCACTTTCTCTCTAAACTCTTGCATAATTCGACCCTATATGTGATTGTTTGGTTGTTTGTGAAAACCAATATGTTCTGAGACGACACAAGATCTCAAAGCGAGAAATCTTGCACGCACCAAGAACCGAAAGTTGGGAAATGTTAATGCGATAATGCCTAATCAAATCAACAAGGAAAATAGACAACGGCAGACAAAAATTTGCAAGGTAAAAAAAGCGGGTATATAAACCAATTTTCCCGGAAGGACACTCATGCATCGTACACTTACGAGAAGGAAGCTCCGGATGAACCTCCAAAGGAATATGATAATTCCTAAGGAATGAACAAAATGTCTCTGGAGGAGTACCGCACTTTATGTCAACAATCAAACTCATAGCGAAGGAATAAAGGATGGATGGATGGATGAAGGAATTCTCTTCTCAAAAAGACACAACAAGGCGGCGATGGTGAAAGTAAAATGGAGGAAGAAAAATGAGAATAGTAAATATGCCAGACTAGGGGGGACTGGATGACGCGGCAATCCATAAAAAAGGAACATCAGAAGGACATTTCAAAAAAGGCACGGAAAGGAAAAGTGCTCGGTCAACTCAAGTCTAGCAATATCCACCGCTCGCGACAATGTCCGCACGCAATGCACATACTAGACTGGGGGGACTTGATGACGTATAGTATGTATAACAGGCCCACTAGGCCCAATACGTACTATACACACACTGGGTCCTGGCCCAACAACAATAAGAATAACTACGAACACTCAATAACGAAATTGGCAAAGACGCACGCAGGATACTTAGCAGACCGAACCTCCGGCTGCTGAAGATGTCCTGTGTTCGCATCTGCGATTAACACGGAACCTTGTCTGTCAAGGTTCCGGCTCCGGAAACTAGCTACTATATGCGAGTAACTAGGAAACCCTAGCGGTAAGCCTCGCCTATAAAAGAGGCTCTAATCCCCATACAAGGTAAAACTTTCTCTCTCATAATTACACACATACTCTTACTTTCTCTGACAAGGATGTGTACTTACTCTCACGCCGGAGTCTAATCGTGGGGTTCGTCCCCACGGTAAGGCTAACGGTTTACTCTTCTTGTGCAGGGAAACCAATCAAACTACTTGGATTAGTACAAGGTCAGCCCATTGGTAGCTTGTTAGCCCAGTCCAGCAAGCTACACTCACACCCATTACAACCCGTCACACTTTTTGTACTAACAATATACAAAATGTAAAATGAGGTTCGAAATAGAATGGTTAACTTTTTAAGATACTTAATAACTCTAAACGTATTTTAAACATTCTAAATGATTTGTTAAGGGGTTTGATCATAATGCCACATAACAAACATGTACGAACCTGTGTTGTAGCATACGAGGACTAGAGACGTCGAGAGGTGTTGAATGTATGTTGAGACAAAATATGATTACAAGTAACGTGTACATTTTACGTTATGTATAAAGTTACATGTTTGTCATCAATCAAAACAAACGAGCCTATATAGATTAAATATCGTAATATTTGCACTAACAAAATGGATAAAACGTAAAAAAAAAAAAAAAAAAAAAAAAAAAAAAGGATAAAACGTGCAAAAAACCGACAAAAACGTTAAAAAAAATGATAAAAACGTAAAAAACGGATAAGACGTGCTGAAACGGATAAAACGTACAAAAAATGGATAAAAGGAAAAAAAACAGATAAAAACGTACAAAAATCGGATAAACGATGCAAAAAAAGGGATAAAACGTACAAAAACAGATAAAACGTACAAAAACGGATATAAACAAACAAAAATGAATAAAACGTACCAAAACGGATAAATTCGAAAAACAAAGTTAAAACAAATATATTTTGGAACACTTGCACCACTGGACGCGTAGTCCTGTGGTTGGTTCGTTGTTTTGTGAGCATCTAGACCCAGGTTCAATGCATTATTCCAACTATGATTGATATTATCATTGATTTTACATGTCTATACCTTGTGCAATGAACAATAAATTTGACACTTTCCTTGCCAACAAAATTGTTGCAAGTCCTACTACATTTGTTAGGCTTGAAAGTCACTCGTGTCAAATTGTCTAGACTAGACGACATTTCGGATCACAACTTACACTTGTGTTGAGGATTTTGTAACTACATCTACTTGTTCATCTTATGTGAAAATTGCATGCTGTGTGTATTAGCGTAGAAAAGAATAGAAAAGCCTTTATGCAAACATACAAAATATTCACATAGTTAAAGTGAATTCATGTGGATTGAATTCGGTATGATATTGCATAACAAACTAAAAAAGAAATACAATGAATAGACTTGATAAACTAAGACTTTCGTCCGAAATCTTATAAACTTATTTTGCAATGCAAGTGACAAGTAGGGATTATCAAAGCCGACACACTACACAACGAACTATAAACTGAAGATATCATGCATTGTATGTTGACTATCTATACATGCATGATGTATTATATGACCTAGTAGGGATTATCAAAGTCGACACACTACACAACGAACTATAAACTGAAGATATCATGCATTGTATGTTGATTATCTATACATGCATGATGGATTATAGGACCTAGTTTGTGTATCTAATAACAAAACATACACCATAACTAAAATTTCAAGATTCATAAAAACACACACATAAATTTCGGCACAATAAGGAAGAAGAAACATGGATAATGTGCCAAACTCACCAAACAATGTGCTTGACAATCTTGCATTTGGTATCTCAAGTGATAACTCAAGTTTGATCTTGTGTATGTCAAAACCAACAGATATCAGAATAAGCAACAAAGCTATGAAATTAATAATATAATTACAATTTTATCTTTTATTTAATAAACATTTTTTTAATAAATGTAATTATAAGATGTAAATGACGTAAAAGGACAAATCTATAATTGTAAATAAATGTGTGGAGGTATATTAGTAATTTAAAGTTTTAACAATTTCATAGACATTTAAAAACAATGAATCAATTTTCATTTGGTATATTGTTTGAAATAAAACATGAGTAATGCATCCAAACAATTTACATGGTTTATAGGAGATTATTTTATAACAAAAATAATTTCCTCCAAAAAGCTCGCCAAACATCTTGTCTCCAAATGAAAAATAATAAGATGTCAATATTGATTCTCCAAGTGAGGATATTGGGATTGGTGAAATGTGGTTTATGCAAGATAATGCTCGATCTCCAAAGGCTCCTCTTGAAGAGTTCGAGCAAGATGAAATATGGAAAAACATTGATAATGGTCAATGTTCAAGATCTCCATTTAGATGCATTCGAGAAGAACAAGTTTGGGAAAAGATAAGGGAGCCCTTAAGCCCATAACTTTTTGAGGGAAAACACTATTTGTTGTGAAAACACTATTGACATGCTTAATGTCATAAAAGATAATAGGCAAGATACTCGGAAAATGCTCAAGTCTTTACATGAAGGAGTTAAAATGCTACAAGTATTGGCTTCTAATGTGTGTTGCCTAGTACATAATGATAAGGGAAAAGAGAAATTGATGATAATTTGGGAGAAAAATAGATTAATGATGTATACATCCCATCATATGGTTTGATCACAATTTTATTTTGAAAGTGACCTGAGTACACCAATGAGATATTAAAAGTTGTATTTATGCTGATATCGCAGGTAAAGAAGATAACTCATATAAACGCATCTAGACCCGTTTGGTTCTAGATTGAGGTCTACCAACAAGTAAGTGAACCAAAGGTTGTATGTTCGTTATCTACTAGTTGTGTTTTAGCATACGTGTAAAAATGATATTAAACAACGCACTAACTTTTGTCCATATTTGTGGTTTTTTTTTGCCATTTCGTCTTGGTATATTCTTACACATTATGAAAATCACGGGTTTAATATTAGGACACAAAATTTACGATGTTAACAAGACATCAGTTTTTGCCATTTCGTCTTAGTATATTCATCAGGTAACAAAATTTACACATGCAAAACAAGACATCAGTTTTTTTGCAAGTTTTTTCAACAAGATCTAACTTTAATTCAATGAACCCATTAGTTAGCAAGTTGTCTTAATGATTAATCATAACCGTTTTTATAGGTCTACCGAACTCTTACATCACCAAGGTTTTCAAACCTAACATCTATCCAAGTTCAAAAAGTACTAATCTTGGACACAAAATTCATCAAGTAACCTTTTTTTTCTGGAATACATAAAAAATAGAATGATACGATATCCATCCGATTTGATTAGTAATGTTTCTTTTTACCTTTGCTCTTGTTACTCTTCTTCCCCTTGTTGTTTCCTTTCCCATTCTTCTTGTTACCATCCTGAGTATTATCACATTCGCTTTGATTTTCTAACACCAATGAAGCTTCATCACCTGTTTCTTCAACCTTTGTTACCTGACTCGTGACATGATGTTTCAAGAATTCATCTAACATTGTGAAGAATTGATCTACATAATGCCTGACATTCTGCAGCGCATCCACAGTCATTCTCAAGGTCTTCCAAGTTTTTGAATGATTATCCGCAACAACTTGCGCCTCCTTGATAAAAATAGTATTATTCTCCACAATTCTCAAAACCTTGACAGTTGAAGAATTCAATGCACGTGAATACAAATGTTCTGGTACACTGAAAAAGATCAGAACAAGGAGAGAAAAAAATCTTAATACCAATTCCAGTTTAAATTTATTTGAAGAATAAAAACTACTACAAAATTTACAATATTGCAAATCTCACCTTATGTCAAACGCAAAAGAAAGCATCTTCAGACCTTCAATCACAAGATATACAACTTTTTCAAAATTTATAAAGTAATGTGAAGTACAAGAACTTTGAGCCGCAACAGCAAGAAGGAATGTGGCCCTACTTATATCAAGTTCATTCTGACAAGAAAACAGATAAATGAAAAGGCATCAAACTAATAGTAATGGCGATATAATTAACAGAAATCATTCAATACAAACACAATGATATATACATTACCATAATCCTAGTTGCAGCAGGCAACTTGTTCGGTGCCACTCCCTTCTTCTCATTAATAGCCTCAGATATTTCTTCTATAACTTTCCAATTCATTCGAAGTTCCACACGATTTATATTCATGACAGTATCTGGTAATGGTAATGTTTCTGAAGACAACTCCTCAGGAATTGCCCCAGCGTTAACAGTACTTGAAGAAGTGGAGGCATTATGTGTATTTGTCCTTTGAAACAGTACACTCATTATCTCCTCTTTAGATTTTCTAAGGTCAACAAATATAGCACAAGGAGCATTGATTCTGGGACTACCGTCTTCCGAACTTATAATCAGCAAAGGATCATCTATGGTAGAAAACGCTTCTGCAACAACTTCTGGGTCCAAGTTCAGTTCTTGATTCTTACTTTTCCTTAAAAGAACAGATACAAACTTCTTTGGAAGAAAATAAGCATAATTGCCGTAACCTGACAGATATTGGAGTAGCATATGAGAATATTCTGGTAATTTCAGACATATTAGGGACAGTATCATAACCATCTTTAATACTAAAAGCGGATAATAAGACGCGCCAATCTTTGATCTTTGAATCATTAGTATACCAAATTCACTAGAGGAGAGAATATCCTCGATTCTTTCAATCAAAACACTTAGATTCAAAGAAGACTGCCCAACAGATGAACCCCTTGAAGCAGACTGAATATGTGTAAACGATCCAACAAAACAAGATCTTGTTGTGTAAGATTTTCGTGAAGAGAAAGATTGCATTAAAAGAAGACGGTCCAATAGATACCCGAAACTGTGAAGTGATAGGAAACTGGAGTTTTTCCAAAGCTATGTTCTAAAGCATGTTGAAGTGCTCGAGCAACAGAAACATCTCTCAGCCCACGATCCCTAAATTTCTCAACAAATGATTTCCATCGATCTTTACTTTTAGCTTATTAATGAGATTTTGTAAACAGCTACTGATACTCTTGAACATAGACATATTATAATCACCCTCTCCAGAGCCTTGATGTCAACCGTTTGAAGAATAATCTCCTCAAGTAAGTTCACCGAAAGATCAGTCTCCTTTAGGGAAACCAAGTCTTCGTCGACTGATTTCCGCCAGTCTAATGGAAACACAATATCAAGGTAACTTAATGAAATTCCGAGGAAATACTGCAATCTCTTTTTATAAGGATTTGTGAGGTTATGACACTGAAAGTCTAAAAGAAACTTGGAGACCTCAAAAATGTGTAGGAGAGATGTGCTTTGGTGAAACGCAGAACCATTTGACTTTGCCCTACGCAGAGCGTCAAGAGTTTCGAGTACCTTTATACCCACAGAAAGTAATTCGGACTGCCAATAAGACCGAATAGCAGACACCATCTCCCTGCCATCAAAATGTATACGCTTCTCGCCCCTCTGAAGACCCTTGTTACAAGTGTTTCTTATCCAATCGGCATCCTTATTGAGTGACAAGTACAACGTGTTTCCTTTTGGAAATTGTTTCCTCACCCCAAAATAATATAAACAAAAATCAGCATGCCCGGAGGATTTAAATGGCTCCTCATTTTCCAGACTTTCAATACTTCTTAAAATATCCAAAATATGCTTCTTCCACAGATTCCAATAAAAAACAAGAGTTCTAACAGAAACTCGGTTCTGAAACATCTTGTCTTCACAGAACTTATCGATATCCACAGGTAATTTATCCTCCCAATCATAATCTAAGGAATTCATTTGAAGATGCTTATCTAAGATTTTACTAATCAACAAGATTTCACCCCTTAGACTCCTATAGTTCCGAGAAACGCACAAATCTTCCTTCAGCTCAGGCAAACTATTGTGCTGATCAGAGAGTATTTTAAGCTCGCTGCAAACAAAATTATACATAACACCCGAATCCCTTTTTGCAAGCAACTTCACTTTACTACAGAGTTCTTCCTTTTGAGCAAACTGCTTAAGTGGCAAACTTATGTTTCCGTCTCCCCATAACGAGCTAATAAACACATACCAAAGTAACAAAAGAGCAGCCTCCTTGAATTTTCCAGCCATCTCTAGAAGATCAGCCTCTTTTAGAAGAGCGCCTAATGACCTTGCCAACTCAGCATCTTCAAGAAAATGACCCGATTCTTCTTTCAACAACAAAAGTTCATGGTAATCAAGAGCACAATTCTCCAAAAATTCTTGCTCTACTTCTTCTAACTCTTTACTTTTGAAACTAAGATGTTCTTCTAATTCTTTATCAAAAAGTTTCTCACTTCTGCAAACTGACAGACAATTGGAGACCTGATCTCTTTTGACGTAGGCTTCTACGGCTTCACTATAACACCCAGCTAGAGTGAAACACTCCGCTGCTGCATCAAACTTTCCACACTTATGCATATAGATTTTTCCTAAACAAACCAGAGCAAATTAGAGGTGGCAAGATGGATGAGTTTTGGGTCACGTTTCAAAAACAAGCCCGTGCCAACCCACTAACACTTGTTTTCTATTTGTTTATTTAACATTAGTTATTATAATAAAATTAATGTTTCTGAGATTATAAACCGCTTTGAGCCACTTGACCTGCTCCCCTTTGGCTGACAGGCACTTATATATAGAAAAGGACTTACCAGCTCTTTCATAATCCCCCAAATCACAGTAACATGATGCAGCAGAATCAAGTTTCCCAATAGACTCGAACAAACCAGCAGCTTCTCTAAGATAACCAAAATAAGATTCAGGATGTGTTCCCCGTATTTGATCAGCCGATGCCCTTAGACCACAAGCCTTCGCCAACTTCAACCACATCGCGTCTCCTGCTCTTTCAAAACAGATTGTTGCCATCCCAAAATTTTTCTCATAAAAAAGCTGAAAACCATATAAACATCATGAAAGTGTGTCAAATAAGATACTCAAATAATCATACAAAACTACGTAGGAAATCAGTGGCACATATCTCGTTTATCATGTAGAAAATGAATTAGTTACTGAAGAAACAAGTTGAACGAATAAGTAATGAAATTTATAGTTCTCATATGTTCACGCAACATGTATAAACTTTTTTTTTATATACTTCAATCAATCTCTATGTGTGTGTTCAGGTTACCACTTTTCCCCTCTTGGCCTGTTGAGCATTGGAAAATCATTCGACCTTCTAACTCAATTTATGGGTATATGATAAAAATTTAAGTTAACCTGTTTACCCTTTCATATTTTTTACTAAAAGTTAATAAGTTTGAATCTAATCCACAATAACCAACATGTCCTTTTTAAAGAGATTTAATATATCTAAACACGAGTTAACTTTTTCAACATGTCCATATAAAGTTTTGTTCTTATGCTCTGTTGGGTCTATCACTGCTATATCTGTTTATGCTCTTTGAACTTTTCCCGTCTTATTACTGAGGGGATCTAGTGACTAACATATCAGAGAACACACGTGTATATCACATAAGGATTAAGAACTTGTAGAGCCCAAAGCGAACTATAAGTATATTAGGGAGCTCGAAAAAGTTCAACAGACCAAATAAAGAACTACCCAGGAAAGCTTGTGGTTCTTATGATTTAAAAGAGTGGAAACAATAACTTTGCAGTGTGCGACCTGTGCCTTAGGTTTCAGTAGCTACTTTAAAAAGACAAAGCAAGACTGTGACCAAGATTGTTATCTTTATGTGGATTCATATGTTTTATTTAAAATAAGTCATCTTTAAAGCATTACAATTTAGAACTTTTTCTATGCTATAAACTCGCATTTATTTGATCCTCTTTTGCAGCATGTGAATATGTTTTAAACATATCTCCAATCAAATGAACATGTCACAAAAGGGAAAACATCACAAATATGAAAGCATGTCAAATAAGATAATAAGATAACAGAAGCAGAAATACGGAAATAAAATAACTAGCCTTTTTCCCACGTTCCTGCCACTCCAGAGGGCTGCTTGCAACCTGCATAGCCTGTGCCATTGAGTCATCCAGCTTCCGAATTTGAACGAGTCCCTTCCTTCTCCAGTACTCAAACATTGGTTTGGAGAGCTCCTCTTTGTTCTCACAAATCCATAGCCTTTGTCTTGTTCGAGTTATGGCCACATACAATTGTTTCAGTTCAGAACACAAGAGACTATGTCTTGCTTCATCGAATGTCGGGAAAGACTGTGGAAGTTTTTCATCGAGGCAGTTATGTTTTTTCATGTATCCATATATTACTCTCCATTGGTCTTTCAAAGGGGATGTCCCAAAAAAGTTGTAAAGCAATACATCCTAAAATAAATAGGGCAATCAAACATTAGAAAAATATTTTTGACAATTTGAGATCACTAAAATGATACCATCTTCGTAATAGAAAGAACAAGAACCTGACCTGAAACTCAAGACCCTTACATTCCAATATAGTGAGAACAAGAGCTTGTCTTCCAATGTATTCAATAATTTCAGTTCTTGCACGATCGTCACGTACCAATATAACTTGTTCAGCACCAAACCCCACAATTTCTCCACCGCTTTACTACCACCAAATATTGTCATGATTGCATTTTCATCATTACAAGACTCAAAAAACAGGAGCTTCCCAGAAATAAGGCTAGTTTCAGGCTCTAAATTGTCAATTGAGTGCACAAAGTAACAATATAAAATGTCAATTACACTCTGAGCTAAATCGAGCACACCAGCATGCGTTCTGAAATTCTGTTTCATCTGTTTTATCTCGGATACAACACCTTTCTTCATTTCTAGATTTTCCGTGCTTAAGAACTCTTTATAGAACAAAGATCGATATCTTGAAACCTGAAATCTATTCCTTTCGCAATGGTCTGTGCAGTGTCACCCGCAAAAACAAAACCTTCATCGACATTTTGGCAAATATATTTAAAAAGAGAAATTTGCCTCATACTAAGATCTTGCACCTCATCGATATAAACAAAATCTATTTGGTCCCCTTGGTAGTTCCCATTTCTAAGCCTTTGATGAATGTCATTCACGAAATCACCCAAATCAAACTCCCCACGCTCAGTTTTCATCTTTTCATAGGCTTTAAAGAGTGTGTAGATAATCTCTCTTTTTTGTTCTGTTAAAGTGGAAGATCGACTTTTGGCCAACAAAGAATAACCCTCAAAGCTTAACTTTCCTTCACTGCTTCCTTTTATATGAGATATAATCTCGGTGAACACTCTTGAGGGATCAAGCTTTTTGGTTAGATTTGAATTGAAGTGCGGCCAGTAAAGTGAACAAAACCTATCAAGGTAACCTCCTTAATCTTATGATAGTTTGCAACGCAACAGATCTTGAATGTATACGGTTAGCATCAAAACCTTCTCTTGCCTCTAGAAATTTTTGAAAGAACGAATTTCCCAATGTGCCATCCAACATCATTAAAATTTTATGAAATGTGATAACAAGAGGGTATATATTCCCGGGGATGTCAATAAATGTGTCTGGGATATCACTGAACTCTGATGTAACATCAACATCGTCAAGACCGATCTCTGCTGACGAATTCCCATTGCTTGAATTACTGTCAAATACATATTAATTCTGGAAGTTAGAAGATATATTCGTAGCGAAATAAAATAGAAATTAACAAGTATTTTCGCACCTTGTTAGGTGGGAAACATGTTGTTTAACAGCATAAGACAATTGTGGGCTGACTGTCACAAAAAGCTGGCGAAGAACAGTCGGTTTGTTATTGTCAGGATCATGAACAACCTCAGCCTCTCTAAGTTGGTTGTTTTCTGCAGCATAAGTCCCTACAGAGTTGTTGACGACACGCTGCTCGCTTTTGGAACAACTTCCTAGTCAAAATAGTTGTTTTCCGGTCCCTGATCGCCCAATTATAAATGAACTTTTCTTAAACAATATTACATCCATCTGTTCATCAGTCACTTGCATCGGTAGATCGACTTGTCTACCAGATAGCAAATGGCACACCACTTCATACGACAATAAGTAGAACTTCATCAGCAATAAGCTTTCACTCACCTTTGAGTTTTCAACATAATTTATACCACCGCCAGGATTTACACTCACATCATTATGATTTTCATCACTGACTAGATGACGAAAGCGGGTCATTACTTGAGATGCCGGCCAACAACTAGGAACTTCCAAATACCTTAATAACATTAAAACAAAACAGCAATATTAATAAATTGGAATGAGTATATATAAATCCTAATCACTACTTCAAAATTAGTAGACTGGAAAATGAGCATACCCCTCAAATCGATTATCTGTGCAACGATTGATATACTCTTCCGTATGCATAAAAATGTTCTCAAGCCGTTTTGTCAATTTTGGAATCTCTTGAAAAGGTAATATATCCCAAACCTTCAAAACTTGTTCATATTGGATATCCTTGATGATGTCAACTGTGCAAATAATATACAACCCTTCAACATTAAATGATTTTAATCCTTTTGAGGAATTTTCTTGGCACAAGCCTAAGCTTCTCTTAGGCCGCCATCCAGTAGAAAGTCTCAATAAAATATTTAAAACTAATTTTTTCAAGCGATCACATGTAAGCATTCCAAATGATCTTCTAAAGGCATCACTGAAGAGAACCTGATGGCATAAAGTCCAATAGATATGAAGAACATGTTACATAATAACATATTGTGGTTAAAAAAATAATACTTAAATACCTTCCATTTTGCATCTTTATAAAGTACACTAGTCCTGTTAACTAGATCATCAAGTGATTCTTTCTCTTTCAACACCTACAATTGATGCATCAAGTCATCAAAAACATTCAAGTAATTTTAAGAATAAACGCTATCATTACGGCATCAAGATTGTGCCATTAGGTGCTAAATTCAACAGTTGTAAGACTAAAAGCAAGTCCCACATATAAATGGATGCCCTAAGCTAGACAACTTTGTTATACTCTAGCAGACAACACATCAAAACCATCAGTACAATTAAGAATAAACACTATCATCACGGCAGATAAACTTCCAAATATCATAACTCTAACAATAAACACAAAGCACGGAACAAAAATCAGCCAAGTGAAACAAATCAAAGAATTAATGCAAATTGAGAAACTATAATATCTTGAAATATATGTAAGACGATTTTCATATTCCAATTTTAGGATAAACACAGATGAAACAATCAGCATTGGAAAATCGATTAACACAACCGGAATCAAAAGTTGAATCTAAATCAAATTCCACTTGCAACTTAGGTAAACAAAATCACAGGTCAAAAATCATTATAAACCAACGCAAATTAATCGCAGAGGTTGAAACCGAGCAATTTTACTTCCTATTCAGATGAAAAATCATTAAAGCCCAAACCCATAGGAACATCATGTTACCACACAACCCAACAAAATTTTACCATACACAAGCTATGATTCCTAAAGCTTAGAGGCTTAAGCTATTAGCTTGCTTAGCAAATTGTAAGACAATAAACGCGATCAAAGTGACAATCAAACAGCTTTGCTCAAATTACAAGTCTTGCATAAGTCAGGCTTTAGGAAGCTTATCTGTAGAAAAAGAAGGCCACATACTTGTACTCTGTATGCATGCAGAGATGCTAACACTGACACATTCAACCAGAAACTTTGTACGAACAAAAGTAAACAAGTAAACACTTGATAGTAACATAACAAAGCTCTTGTTACAAGTCAAGGTACCACAAACAACAGCTATAAATTAATCATGTATATGTTAGATTCAATTTAATCAAGTAACATAAATGAACAATTAATTTACCCTGCAGGCCAACACTCAAAGATGCTATCACATAACATTCAGCAAATATCTTAAAGTAACCAAAAAGAGCATAACGTACATAAAACTTGCACAAAATAGACTAAAAATATCTGATAATCCTCATACTCCATGAACGTTGACTTCTAAGTCAAATGAGTCAACCTTTTACTTCAATAAAATCAATAAAAATTAAGAGTGTGTCTCAGATTGCTTATTTATTCCGCTTATTCTTTTGATACAACTTAAAGATAAGCAGTTCAGGAATAAGTGTTTGGATTTGCTTATTTAGCCTAAACTGCTTATCTGCTTGAAAAATAAGGAGTTTAAGCATAAAAACAAAGGAAACCCAAACACAGTCTAAACTTACTTTGGTTTCATACAGCAACAGTGGAACAATGTTGATGTTTCGGATTACTTATCTTAAAGTGCTTATCAGCATAAAAAAGTCAGTACCATACTTTTAGTGTAGAAAAACCAGTTTTTGTTTGTAAAAATATGCACTTATATAAACAATTCCAAATCCTCTCGTAATAAAAAAAAACTTTCATGTCACTGATCAGGGTTAAAAAAACAATAATGAACTTTTAAGTCAAATGCATCAAACCTTGACTACAAAAAAGCTAATATGGAGTAATAGTTTTAGGAGGTGTTGTCTAAGCTTATCAGATGAGCTTGTTGAAAAACTGATAAGTTAATTTTTAATGGTTTATGAGCTTAAATGAGCTATAAGCTTAAGTTGATAAGCTCATAAGCCCATAAAATTAGCTAAAACAAACACCCCCTAAAGTAACCTTTAGAGATATAGCTTAATAAACATCAAGAGGGTGACTCGGATTGCTTCTATATTCCTTTTAATACAACTTGAAAATACGAAATTCCAAACAACCACTAAGCTCACTTTTTTATTTTATTTTTTTATAAAACCAAATAAATACGAATAATAAGAGGATAAACAGCTCTAAAACAAACACCTCTATATTCATCGAAACAAACACCTTCTATATTCCTGTTATTTTATTTTTTCATATCAGTGATAATAGGTTTACATACAAACAAGAAACAAGTAATAACAACAACAAAATGATATAAATAAATAAATAAGCAGTTAAGCTTAGAAATAAAGAGTGTTTGGATTAGCTTATTGAACAAAAACAGCTTAAAAATAAGCAGTTAAGCTTTAAAAAAATAAAGAAATCCCAATCACCCTTTAAACTCTACAAACTCATAAAACACATTCACACATGTCTAAATTTTAAAAATATTTCAAGTTTGATTTTAAGAAAAAAACTGTATCACTTTTTTTAATAATAAAAAATATATATATAAATAAAAGTATATTAAAAAATCAAGGGTTTAGAAGAAGAAAAACAACTCCAACAATAAATTTTTTTCTTTTTAAAAAAAAGTGAAAATACCCAAAAGTTACCTACATTATTATGTTATAAAAATATCATACAAACAACAAACAAGTAAAAAAAAGGGTAAAAATGAAGACCTTGTAGTTGTTGTCATCAATAGACCATGCAAATATCAACTTTGTGAGGTCAAGATTTTGTTCCACAACACCTCCTTCCTTCATCATTCACCTAAAAAAATATGTATAAACACTTTATAAAGTCAGTTTTTTAAACATATATATTAGTTTATAAAATAAAAAGGGTACTTTTTTTTTCTTCTTACAGCTAAATGAAGTATGCCAAGAATCAAACACACATTTTGTTGTACAAAACAATTTTGAGGGTTTTGAAATGACAGGGGATGTGTATATTATACAGCATAATAAATGATGTGCAACTATATAAGCGTATTTTACAAGTTCAATATGCAGGTCAGGGTTTAGTCCTTTTTTCTTTTTTTGTCTTGTTTTGGGTTTTGATCATCCCTTTCTAAGGCTGGCAATTTTGACACGAAACCCTGTTAACGACGCATTGACGCATACGCACCCTGGCCTTAACAGGTTCGTGTTTGACATTTAACATAAAGCGTCGACTCCCTAATAAGCATGCTATATATCTTGATGCGGTCTTAAATTCGCTTCTCGACACATTACACTGTTAAAATTAAAAATATATATAAGCCTTGAAATTACAACAAACCCTACTCATTTATAAATCCGCCTCCCCTATCTCTGCTTGGTTGCTTTCTAAACAGTTAACTCATATCTGATGACTTTTTGAATTAATTTCGAAGATTGATCTGTTTTAGGTCCAAGTCTTGGTTGAAAAAGATAGAAACTTGGACTTACGACATGCTTTGGAAGTCGCCGCGTCTGCTCAATCCTTGAAAATCGATGCGGGAACCATAGACGAGGTAAACATGTCCTTATAAAGTTACTTTTATCACTATCCCCTTCCCTCTCAATCTCATCTCTCGACCCCGATTCATTCAACTGATTCGACCCCAATTTTTTTTTTGGTAAAGGGTATTACCGATTCATTCAACTGATTCGACCCCGATGTTTTTACTCTTACACATAACTGGTTGGAACATTTAATATAGTATTTTATACCTTCGAATCCAAAATCTGTGAAACAATTTTTTTATGTTATTTTGATTATGTTCACTTTTGATATATTGTAGCTTAACACTCGAATTATTGAGCTAGCACTAAGTTAGTTTTATTTTAGTTTTTTCATGGTAATATTTTTTGATAATTGATGCTTTTTTAATGGCGGGATATTGAAAAAACTTAACAACGAGCTACAATAATCATTTTAACTCCTTGTGAATGTCTCGATGTTGTAGATGGATTACGAATGTCTCGACACACTTAAAGATTTGTGAACTTTTGTAATGTTAAGGTTTATTATCATTATGTATTAGTTAAGACTTAAGATTTGTGAAATTGTGATGTGATAATGTTCGAAATTGTATGTTTCTGTGGGTCTATAGTTCTTTCTATGCATGTTAAGTGTTAACAGGTTCTTAACAGGTCTTTAACAGGTTAACCTGTTTATTTTCGTGTCGTGTTCGTGTTTGAGAAAAATGACACGATAAGCTAACAGGTCGTGTTCGTGTTTGACCTTAACAGGTTCGTGTCTTAACAGGTTCGTGTCTTAACAGGTTCGTGTGACCTGTTATGCCAGCTCTATCCCTTTCATGTAGTGAAGCGTGTTGTTTTTTGCCTTTGTCTACTACACTTTTATGCGTTAAAGATAAAGAGTGGGATAACACAAAAATACCTAATTTTTCAAAACTACTTTACAAAATACTTAATTTTTTACTCAAAAACCCAAAATATCTATAAAACCCGCAAATTTTGGTACCTTTGCGAAATTGAAAAAAATATTGAAAATTTTCGAGAATTTTTCTGTAAAATATCAAAAAAAAATCGATATTTTTATAACAATTAAATTAGCACAAATCACTTCCTGCCACAAAAACAAATCGCAAATACAACTTCCTTTCCCAAACCCACCTGCGATATAGACAAATCGCAAAAAAAAAACCTCCCATACCCCCACAAAAACTTGCGATTAAAGATTTTTCGAATTGAAGGTTTCTCGCGGCGAATTTTTGACTATTTAGAACGAATCATGAATAAAGATTCGATTCTGGTAAGTTTTATTCGTACAAAAATTATGTTAATAAAGATTAAACTTGGAGTTATTGTTTTTTTTTTTAATTATGAATAATTTTTTCAAGTTAGGGGTTTTCCCAATTAGGGTTAGTTATGAAAATTTGGGGTTACATGTTTCGTAGGCCATGTATATGTGATCGTAGTTGTTATGTTTTCGTGACTGATATAAGTTGTGAATTATGATTGCTAAGACATTTGTTTTTTTTTCTTTCTTTTCTTAAACAGCCAAACATAACGATTAAGGCCAAAATTTGTATTGTTTCGGAGATACTTGAAGCTCTAACAGATACCCAAGTTGAAAAGTTCAGGAAAACATGTTTCGGGCATTGGCTCGACGTTGTCCTTAAAAAGAATGGCCAAGTTTTGATTCATACGATACTTGCTTGTGAGGTTGAAAGTGTAGCAAACGAGCTCTCATTCAATATATTAGGTAAACTAATTCACTTTAGATGCCAAGAGTTTTGTTTAGTTACAACTTTACATTTTGGTCGCAATATGTATATGAATGAGTGGGTTAAGAACATGACGGAAAATCCATTTAGGAAAAGGATGTTCCCTGATATTCTAGAAAACGTTTCGGTTAAAGTAAAGGATGTTATGGATATTTTTAATACGATGAAAGATCGTTCACTTGTAATAAACAATACTTACCGCAGCACCCATGCCAAGAAAAAAATCTCAAATTTGTCTTCATCGTCAGTTTCAATATGTGTGATAGTCCCTGGGTTTTTTAGTTTCAAATTGTGGCAATACAAAGGGAGTTCGGAAAACGACTCCTCAAGAGTCCCTCTCAACAATTGCAATGCATAACATTTAGCTCGTTGATTAGGATTTAAAAGGTACCTTTTTTGGGGGTCATTTAAGCCCTTAATCGATCACTTTTGTATCCGTTATTACTTAATTTCGTTCCTTTTCACTTTTTAGGTCTCTTGAAGGCAAATTGTTGGAATGACACTTATTCGGACGAAAAGGCGCGAATATATGAAGAAAATGGCCAAACTCAAGAATCGAAACACTCAATTCTTTGGAATTGAAAGGGGACGGCGGGGCTAACCTGTGCTGTCATGACACATCTTGAGACGACTCAAGAGCCAAATTGCTTATTTACAAGTGACGGCATCAGTTTAAAAGAGTAGGCGTCGCAACTCGGGCGGCCTAGATTTGGATCGAGACGGCGTCGAGAGATGAAGCCGACGGTCACGAGCATAAGGTGACGCCGTCGCGAGTTGACGTGGCCAAGCGAAACCCTAATGGCGGCGACCCGATGCGTCACAATTAAAGAGTGACGCCATCGCATTTTGTAACACTATATATAGAATCCAATTTTCGGTTTTAAAGAGGTAGTTTTGTGGAGTAAAAACCAAAACCGAACCAAGGCTGTCTTGGGCAGTATCTTAGGGTTCCATACCCTATTTTACAACAAGATAAGTGTTTTACTTCATTGATTCAATCATGTCTTCAATTGTTTGTGTGTATGCTTGCATGTTCTCCATGTCCGGCTAATTTACTTGTGTGTTTGCTTAGATAATATGAAACCTAGTTATTGAATATTGATTAGTTGTCTCTTATCTTAATTGTGATTGACCTAGTATTGCGATAGGTCATTCGTTGTGCTATTAATGCTTGATTAATCTTTGTTGAACCTTAGCTTATAGTTACTAGTGGAATTGTAGGCTAGATATCCAAAGATAACCTTAGTGTTAAGTTTATGAATCCTAGAGATTTCGTAGTCATTAACCTTTGGTAGCTTCAAAGAGTTAGGGATAAACGCATACCCTACGACCTTAGAAACACAACGCGTTAAGAATAAGGACGTGACAATTCAACCATCAATAGGAGATAACTAGGGAGTAATAACATCTAAGTAAACACATTTTTAATCATCATAAGAGCACACAACAATAGACATAGACTACACTCACCTTAGTTTAGATAATTAGATAATTAGAATAGTAGAGTAATCGGTAGAAATACCAACCCCCAAATCCAAACCCGAGATTCGTACCTTTCAATTTCCTAAAAAAAATATAAAAAAGATAAAAAAAAAATAATCTTCCTCAACCCTAACCTTAGCGTAGTAATTTCTCACTAGCATTCCTATTCCCCAGAGAACGATATCAATTCGAGGCTTACCCTAATACTACACTACAACGATTATGTTCTTTGCCTAGGGTGTCGAAAAACTTGCTCGACGAAAAGGAAGTTCCTTTGACCCCGAGCGCGTATGCGTGTATCAAGTTTTGGCGCTGTTCGGGGAATAGAATAGCCGATTAGATTTCCACCTCGTTTAGGTTTCCTTGCTTGATTCCTATCAAGTAATCTTTTTTCCCATTTTTAGCTTCCTCGTAGTCTATGTTAATACAAATAAGCCTTAAAAACGTTTATTTATATTTTACGATCTTCTAATGTTTTGTCGATAACAAACATAAAATCATTTTAACGAAACAAATAAAATACGTAAATTGTTTGAACTAATAGTTTCTAACATATTCACATTTTCACATAAAACACTAAAACAAGTATAAGTGATTTTATGATTTAGTAATACATATGTACAACAACTAGTGTTTACATATTTGGATAAAATATAAACATAACTAGTATGTAGTATATTGGGTAATATAAATGGGTAGAAACTTAAGCATAACAACCTATTGGGCAAATACATTGAATGTAGTTGGGTACAACCCAAAGCCCATAACCCATGGATCTTGACCCATAACCCATTGCATGACATCATGCTTATATCATACATGGATGATATCCATAACCCATGGATCAACCCATACCCAGTGACTAAGTGCATTGCACTCAAAGATACATTGTATCTAGCCAAAGATCCATGGTTTAACCCATGACCCATAACCAAAATACCCATGGGTAAAGAGGAGGCCCCACGGATCCCTAGCTTAACGCTAGACGGATCCTTTGTGGAAGGGATCCGTGGGATCCGGAATAGTAGGATTTTTCCTCTATAAATAGTGAGCCATTTCTTCATTATTTCTCACCCTTTCTAACACACTTTCTCCCTGAGTTAAAACTCACTAACCTCAGATCTAAGAGATCTATGTTTGTAGTTCTGTTTTTGTGTGATCTTTTAGGTTCCTCTTAAAGGCAAGATCACCACCTTTGAAGTCGAGCAAGCTCAAGTCCATGAGTTGCCATACTTTCTCATCATCTAGGCTACTAAAGTCTTCTTGTTGATGATTCTTTTCTTTCTTCAAAGAAGTGTAGTGTTGAAGACATTAGTGAAAGATGTCTCAAGTGTCAAGACGAAGATATTAGTGAAGGGTATCTATCGTCCATAGCATAAGCACTTGTGGTAGGTGCTTAGAAGTCAAGACAAGAAGCATTAGTGAAAGGTGTTTAGAAGTCAAGACTTGAAGCATAAGTGAAAGGTGCTTAGAAGTGAAGACACAAGACATTAATGAAAAGTGTCTTGTAGATCTAGTCAAAGGCATTAGTGAAAGGTGTCTTAGATGTACATTCGATATGGTGTGTTTCGATGTACTAGATAGACTAGCATTAGATCCAAGGATATTGATGTCCTTGATGATGTTGTAAAGGAGTAAATCTCCTTTGGGATTAGTCGTTGGTGTAGTGTGGTAGTAGTTCCTCCATTGCAATGGAACTAGGTACTTAGCCTAGTACCTAATAAAGGGTAGGCGACGTTGTGAAGGTGTAGTTTACCTTGGAGTGAAAGAACTAGGTACTTAGCCTAGTACCTTATAAAGGGTAGGCGACGTTGTGATAGGTTTGGTTCACCTTGGTGTGAAAGAACCGGTGGTTAGCCTAGCACCGAAAAAGGGTAGCGACGTTGTGAAGGCTTCTCCGCCATAAGGAGATTGGTGTAGTGTTTACGAACTCTCGAGTAGGTGACTCGGGAGTGGAGTAGGGAAAAGAAGGTGTCCTTGTAGCCGAACCACTATAAATACTCGTGTTGTGATTTTGTGCTTTACTCTTATCTTTTCATTACATATCTTTATATGCTTGTTTATCAACATCCAACACACACAACCAAATAGATTGATATAAGTCGATCTAAATAGTTTAAAAGGAAGTTTTAATTGGTAAAAGTATTCAAACCCCCATTCTAGTTTTCCACAATTGGTATCGAGCTTCGTTACCAAGTTTCTTGAAGTATATTGTACTTTAAAACTTGATACGATCCATGGTTAATTGAAAACTACAAAGAAGGTTTTTCATAAAAGCAAACACCATGTCTTTTAAAACTATACGTTTGGATGTTGATTTGATAACAACATTTTTTTGTTTATTTTATTTTTAATTGCACTAATCTTCCTTGTCATGTTGATTAGTCAGCTCATACCCACCAAGCTTTAGGAGTCGCTGGTAACAAGAATACCTTCCTTAGAAGGTATCTTAAACGCAAAGGAGCGGGAATAGTCTAAGTGACATTTTTGTATCATTTGTAAAGACATTCCTAAGTGCGCTAGAGGTATGATTTTCTTTTACTTTGCTTGATAATTAAGTATACCTTTAGGTATTTATATGATTATCTTTTATGCAAATTACATGTTTTACATGAAGCTTCATTAGGAAGCCTTTTTCTCACATACGTGTTTTAATTCTCGTCTAAAGTCGTGGTATATAAAACTTATGTTTTGTTTTTTTTAATCCAATAATAAAACAAAACACAATTTCAAAAATTCCTTCTTCCCTATAAATACTCCCACCGTCGACCACTCTATCAAACCCTCATTTTTTTCAAATCTTCCAAATTCAAAATTTCATCTCAAAACTTCATCTTCCTCCTCATTCCATCTCAACCGAAACCAAGAAGATCCGTCATCAACATGGTTTACATCGCACTTGTGCTCATCGCCTTAACACTCATCGTGACCGGTGTTCCCTATGATGAAGTTCACATATGGAGACATTTACTTTGTGTTGTTAATCTACATTGGGATCATATACCCAATCCTTTGTATCATCCTTAGCATTGAAATGCAATATTACTAATAATCTTGTTATCTTTGTTATTATTTATTTTCTTGTGATTTATATGTTTCATATTCCTTCGTGATACATTAGAAGTTATAAATGCATGTTAAAAGAAAATGTAGGATAAAACACTTTTCGTGGTATAAAATGTAAAACCTATGTTTTTATCAATCTGCATTTCATTACTACTGATCCACGGATCCCGGAAGTCATACTAGCCGGATCCCTTTTGAAAAAACGTGGGATCCGTCCCATCGAGAACAGTTTTTCATGCAAATTAAAACCATTTTTTCTAAAAGTAATACTCCACTAGAATGTCAAAACCATAAGTGAGTCAAGTATCTTTCTTGTTTAAAAAACCATTGTTAATAAAATCTAATAAAAACGTTAGATAATCATAGGTTGACCATAAACATCACCTCTTATTAACCCATCACTCTATAGGTTCAACTATGACGCATGAATACGAGTTTGATTTTTCACCACTAGCGTCTACACTCCTAACATCTCTCTCGAGCCCAACACACCGGCAATCATGTCCGTGGGTTCAATAATCTCGAAACCCGCTACTTCCATGAAGGACGACAGACACCTCTCTACAATTTGAAGAAGGTATCAATACCTCCTTCCGAGCCATAGGACTAGAATGTCTTCTTGAAATCAACGAGAAGATATGTCCAAGGTTCATAATGGAATTCTTCCGTCAAGTCGAACTCGCTCGTAACGAGGATCGCTTTATCTCTTTGGTTTTATATCAAAACCAAAAGTTTACTCTAACCCTTGGGCATTTTGCTCACATCCTCCGAATTCCTAATCATGGACAATGTGCCTTCACCGAAGATTAGTCTCTTGATTCTCTCGCAACTTTCGTGAAGAAAATAGTCCATATTGTTCACACATACCTCTCAGGAAGATTTAAATCGCATAATATGCAAACCTCGACCATATTACTCCGATCCAAACATTATCTTTACAAGGATATCCGAGAAGAGTACAAGCCTCTTGCACTCATCCCACGTGAAAATGTTTGAGCCTTAGGAAATCGAGAAATTCTTCCCGCTTGTTGTGCTCACATGTTGTCTTGTTTGCTAACACAACAACCATACAATCTCGCCTACTTCTTCGCAAGTTGAATTGCAAATCTTCAAGGCTCCAAGAATAAACTCATCCCTTATGGAATGTTCTTGACACGCCTCTATCATAATGTTATGCACTTCCATCCTCAATTTCAAAGTCCGTTATGCGTGCTTTGAACAAGATGATGGAACCGCTAAACATATCTCTCATGAAGACTTTCTTCATTCTTAATTCCACCAACACTCATCAATCACATAATGATCCTCCTAGCGAAAACACTCAAGAAACCTAGTAGTATTTCAAAATAGGATCAAATCTCTTGTACTGTGCTTTATCAATGTAATCCTATTTCCTTCATGAAATAAAACATATTACATTTGATATCTTAGTGTTAGAACTCTTCTAAACCAACCTTGAGATATGATGCATTGTCAAGATCATTGCATACCTTGTGATTATGGAAAATTGATCATAAATAAAAATTTGATCCGTAAACTTAGAAGAAACTTAAAACTTAAGCACGAAATCAATGAAGATCGAGGAGTATAGAGTCTCCCGGTCGTTATGTCCCAACGAGCTATGCAATGGATCAATCAACGTATAGTGATCGAGGAGATTTGAGCGAAAAGAGGATTTTGAATTATTATAACTACAAGAAAAGCCAATAAAATACAACGGCTTAAATGCAAATTAAAGGAAATTAAAAGATAAAATCTATTAAATAAACGCTATCACTAAAATTAAAATGATGTTTTTGTTTTTATGTTTTATAAAGCGAAATTAAAATCTACGTGACGTACAAATTAAAAAGTGAAACTAAAGCAATATTAACCCTAAAAATATGAAAATGATGTTTTACAAACCTAATGATAAAAGAAAATATTTAGAAAAAGAAAATTATTTTTATAACTAATTATCTAATTAAAAACTATTTTTAACTATTAAATAATTACCTAAAATACAAGAAAATAGGAAATAAAGCTAGAAAAATAAAATTATGACTTGGAAAAATCTAAAATATCAAAATAGAATTTTCAAAACTATTTTTGTATTTTTTCGATTAATTTTCTATTTTCTAGGAATTTTAAACTATTAAAACTAATTAAATTACTAAAATTACCAAATGAACTATGAAAATATGGAAAATTACTTTTTTACTTTTTATATTTATCTAAACTTAAGAAAATTGAAAAATTATTTTTTGAACCTTTTCGAATTTTTGTATTAAATGCTAATTAAAAGTGCTAAAACTAATTAAAATCAAGAAAAATAGCTAAACCGACTAGGAAAAATCTGAAAATTTCGGAAAAGTCTAAAATAATATTAAGAAGCTATGAAAAATGGAAAACAGTGGTTATGTGGAGAAAAATGAAGCGATGGATCAAGTGCTTATTGAAATAAGCACTTGATAAGCAAATGAACAAAATAAGCTACCAACACTGAACAGAAACTATAATATACTAAAGTAACCAAATGCAACTAAATCAACAAGCTACAAGCCTCTGAATTGCAAGATAGAACAGATTTGGTGATTATGATTATAAGCTAAAAGCAGATTTTGGTGTACTACTTGAGCTTAAAATAAGCACCCAAATAAGCTAGAAAGCAAAACCAATTATTAAGACTTAAACTAGACCTAGGTGAGACCTTATAACCAAAATACTAGACCTTAACAAGCTCTTATGAGCTCTGTGCAAGCTTGCACAAAAGCGAGAAATCTCACTCGGTTCGTTACGAGTGGGAGCGAGGCAATAAGGACCTTTGAGCTTATGCACAAGCTTAATAGAGAGGGCTTAAAATCCACAAAATGAGATCTTAAAGACCACCTTTTGAACTACTTGTAAACCAAAAATTTTACCTGAAAAGCTTTAATGAGTCTCATGAAAATCTGCCTAATCTAGCTAAAATCCACTTTTGACAGTTTTTGACTTTTTAAAAAAGAAACTTTGACTTTGGTGAAGTTTGGATCCAATTTTATGACTGATATTGATGTGTTATGATGTAATGAACACAATGCAAGCTATGTTTAAGACTTTTAAACACAAATCAATGAGTTTGCAAATCCAAAATCACAACAGGAGGCGGTTGAGAATGATTTAGTTGAATTTTGACTTTTAACTTTGCAGACCCAATTTAATGACTCAAAATGAGTTCAAATATACTTAACAAACATGAACCATGTGTATCTAACTACTTGAATAGGCCTCTAAGGCGAATTAAATCAGCAGATCCAAACACCTTAATCTCAACTGTTTTGCAAAATTAATGAAACTAATCTCTAAGCAAACTAGAATTAATGATCAAACTAAGTATAGTTAACTTAATACACACCTTAGAATTTGTTTTAACTATTATAACTACAAAACAGATTATGCTAAGAAACTAGAAATTTCACTTACAAATGTCCTTAGCCACAATGGCTAGCCAACAATGAAACAAAGACCACTAACCTATCCAATTCAACCCAAATGCTCAATATCAACCCAATTCCATTTTGCTTCAACCCATTCCAATTACGCACCAATTTTGCCCCTGTTTGACTTTTGTTGACCAATATCCAAATATGCTAGAAACTACAATGTAAGCTTATCACAAAGCTATGATAAGCTTATACAAGCTTGTTTGAGCTTAAAATAAACTTTAAACACTTGTATTTAGAGTTTGAAATTGAAAATTCAACAGTGAGCTTGAAATTTTGAATTATGAACATAAACCTAAAATTGATACTTAAAAGAGTTGCAATACACTTAAGTACTTTAATTGATACAATTTAACAAAAAATTACAAGTTAAAACTAAATTAAGACATTTTAATCTAAAAACGACATAAATTGTTAAAAATAAAACTAAAGACTACTTTTCTTGCTTCCTTTTGCTCCTTTTATATCCAAACTCTTTTCTCTCTCTCGAATCTTTCCCAACAATTTCTAGCCATTGGATGCTAGGTTATGATCTGGCCATTCAAATGGATTTTGGCGCAAAACTCCTTTTACCGGTTGGGGGTGGAGTGAGATGGTGGGAAGCATTTAATGCTTTTGGAGTTTGGTGGAGGTGGGGAACATGGTGAGGTGAGAGGAGGTGGGTTGGTTGTGTTGGTGGTGGGTATGGTGGGCGGACAAGGGAGGAAAAGCAGGGAAGGGGTGGTTGCTTTGTTTGGTTTTTGGTTTGAGGGTATTATATAAAAAGGGGTTCAAATTGCATTATGACGGGGTCCAAGGTGTTTGAGGGTCCAAAATGGGTTTAAAGGGTTTAAAATACACAAGGACCTTTCTTGACAAATCTGAAAATGCAAGGACCTATTGTTGCCAATTCATCAAACTTGATCCAGGGCTGAAAATGACACTTTCAAAAGTATAAGGACTAGACTTGCCAATTTCAAATTTTCAGGGGCCAATCTTGCCAAATTTTAAACTTGAAGGACCAATTTTGTAAATTTCTCAAACTTTGTATATTTTTCACCAAAGGACTTAATTTGACAACTTTTGATTTTAAAAGGACCTTTGGTGACTTTTGCTTTTGAAATTATGGCTCGGGGACTATTTTGACAATTTATGAAACTTGGGGACTAAAGCGCCAATTTTGCAAACTTGATACGTTTTCATCGATTTTGATAATTTTGCATTTGAAACACATAAAACAACGATTTGTGATATTTTGATCATTTTGATGTGTTTACGAGTGTTTTCAGATGATTTTGTAGTTTATTTTATACAAAATGATGAGTATTTACACACTCATCAATCCCCACTTGAGATATTGCTAGTCCCTAGCAATGATTTGAGAAAACATAATGGATTTTAATCTCTTTACCAAAAGCCATTACTACGGAGTAGCCAAATGTTTCAGTTCAAGTAAGAACCATGGTACACCGATAACCATGTGATTTTGAGCAAACCACCGACTTTCAACGGTTTGATTTGTCTTTACGAAGCCGTACCCATACGGACTAGCCAACTCTTAGATAAATTATCAATATTATCTTTGGTGAGTGATTACCAATTATGGTTTTCCTTGCCTTTACCACAAGCCATAATCTTGCGGGCTAGCCAACTCTTCACTTTTTAGGATATGGTGAGTTGAGAACCATACAATTTTGGGCAAATTGCAAGCCATATAAGCGGATTTGAGATATCTTTACCAAGAGCCGTTTGCTCTGGATTAGCCAATCCTTTTGTCTTCTGAGACATGGCGGATGATAACCGGATGAGAAAGTGTAGAACACTTACTCCAAAAAAAATTTTGGCCAAAAGCGGGAATTGGTATAATTACATGATAAAATTCGTGAGAATCCCCACACTTAGAAATGAATATTGCCCTCAATATTCAAAGTACCAGCGGTTATGCGAAACAAAGAACGTAAAGGAAATACTACGGCCATTATTTAGAAAGAAGATTTTTTTTTTTTTTTTTTTTTTTTTTTTGGAAGACTTTATATACAAAACATGTGGGCAACCCCCACACTAGGGTGGTAGAAAGAGGTAAGAAGGCGAAATATGGGTGAAAACCCATATGGCAGCTCTTGTTTTTGATTACCGAGTCGCTAGCTTGACTCGACCCGTATTCATTTGTTCATGGGGAAAGTAACGTGGAAAACCAATCTCGATCGGACTTTCGTTCACAATGTTAATGAACATATGAACATCGAAAGTTCCACACCGACGAGATATAACCGCGGTATTGTTTAATAGTAGAAACTATAAGGGATGATACGGGGTCAAAGATGGTGTCCTCATTCCCGAAAGAGAAAAGGAAAGAGCAACCACACCATCTGTGAAGAATGGAATAAAGGCGTACATGAGAATGCATGTCCATTCCTCGTGAGAGAGAAGCAAATCACCGGTTTGACATCTTTAAGCTTAAACTTGAAGCTTAGATGGTGATTGTCAAGAAGATGTCCGGGAGGAGGGTGGGAAGCGGTTCTTCAATCAATGACTTTCCGGAAAAGGATGTCTCCTCCGGATCAAAGTAAGTGTTATCAATTCCGTTGGAATTGACTCATCACTAAGAAATGCATCGACTTCATTCCAAAGTTGTCATCTTCCTCATCGGGGTGAGAGAAGGAATGGAAGAGTCGGGAATAAGACTAGAAGATGATGGATCATTTTGAGCAATTCATCAATGGGAAGAATGTCTCCCATTGGATCACAAACATCATCATCCAACTCGGATGAAAGCGAGAGAGTTTGGTTTCATCCACGAGTTAACAATCTCGATGCGACAAGCGATTCGGAGGTGGGACAAGTGGTGTGCTCTTAGAGCTAGCAGTTTCCACCACTTCCGATGAAGTCTCCGATTCTAGATCATCATCATCATCAAGAACACTCTTGACTTCCACAGTACGACTTTCAAACCATTTGTTTGAACCGGGGTAATTTTCAAAGCTTTGAGCTCGACGTTTTGAAAACTCCTCTTAACCGTGAAGTTTGAGAGTGTTGCATTGAATCTTCGGATCTTTGATCAATTGTGGCAACACTCTGTTTGTCTGAGAGGTTTGGAGTTCGGTTGATATTTAACGTGAGCTCTTCGTTGTCAACCCGTATGGTCAACTCTTGACAAACACATCAATCGAGCACGACTCGTTCTCAAGAAAGCTCTCCCAAGATGAGGGAACTCTAGGATGCGCATCGAAGTCTACTACAACAAAGTCGGCATGAAAGTGAAACTTTCCCACTTTCATCACGACATCCTCGGCTATCCCAGTGGACGAGTTACAGTGCGGTCCGCTAGCTCGAGTGTCATACAGTGGATGAAAGTTTAGGAAGAGATAGTTTCTTCCATCTTGAGAGTGGCATGAGGTTAATGCTAGCGCCAAGATCGGCAAGGCGGAGCATTGAAACATCCCAAGAAATCACACGGGATTAAAACCGGCCGGGTCTTCAAGCTTTTGGGAAGCTTATTAAGAATGGCTTGAGCATTGCTCATTGAGAGGAGTTTTAGCCATCTCGATAGCTTATCTTTGTTGGTGAGTAAGCCTTTAGCGTGGATGCAAATTTAGGCATTAGAACGAGAGCATCAACGAAGCTTATATCAAAGTGAAGCTCATTGAAGATTTGGAAAAAATTTTCCATTTGCTCTTTGTTTTGTCTTTGAGCTTCTCATCATTCATTCTTGATGGGTAAGGAAGTCGACTAGACTTTTGAGCCGGGATGGAAGTGTTTTCGGCTCAGATTTTTTTCGGAACATCGGGTTCGGACTTAAAGCTTGGACTACCGAAGGTGGGACGTGTCTTGATGCCGTGGGCTTGAATAATGCACCTTGTCCGTTGTCTCCTTGGTAACTTGACTAAATGCCACGGGAGGAGGGGCATTGGAGTCGAAGGTCCATTGTGCGTCTTACCACTACAGTGGTGACGGCTTTCAACTCGGCATTAGGATTGGGAATAGTATTGTTTGGGAGTCCTCGGAAGATGATGAAGCTTTGTTCATATTCATGTTCATGAAGCCGCTCATCATATTCTTTAACTCATTTGTCTGCCGAGACATTGTGGTATCAATTTCCTTTTAAGCTCGACTCTCATGTTATTGATCCGAGTTTGCATTGAGCATGTTTGACTCGGTCATTTTCATGAAGTCATTTGGCATGGGAGCTTGAGGAGGTTGTTGATAACTTTGATGATTAGGAGCTTGATATGGTTGAGGTTGGTTGAAATTGTTCGGTTTTGATTGAAATTTTGAGAGTTATTGAAATTTTGTCCTTGATTCGAACAAAGCGATTTTGATTGCCATGGTTTTGCATGGTTTTGAGGAAAACCGGTGGTGTCATACCGCTAGGTGCAGTAGTGAGGATCACTGTGGTCGGTATTGATTGTGGTTTACAAGCTACGGGAGCTTGGTAAAAGGAAGCATCGGTTGCTTGACAATCATAATACGCATGTGGACCACTACAAGTTTCACACACCTTGTTTACGGCTTTGATTGGTTCCGCTTATGAATTTCGCTTTTGATTTCCTTAACATCCTTAATCATACAACGGATGGCATCCGTTAGAGCGACTATCGAGCCGCTAACTCGGAAGAGTTCTTGGATGATGAAGAAGGAGGGTTAGGAGTATTGACTTTGTTGCGAGAAATAGGAACTTTTGATTTTGCTCGCAAATCTCAATCACATCTTTAGGTCTACGATTCAAGATATTGCCGCTGCTTGCTGCATTCAAGGAATCTTGATCGTTACCGTTCAACCCATTGTAAAAGATATTGACTTGTTGAAGCTCCGTGAATTCATGATGGGGCATTTCGAGGAGATCTTTGAATCTCTCCCATGCCTCTCCAAAGTTTTCATCGAAATTTTGACGAAATCCGAAATTTCATTTTAAGATTAGTCGTCTTTGATGGAGGAAAGAAATAATTCACAAACTTTTGAACAAGATCCTCCCAAGTTTCGATAGATCGAGGGGTTCTTTTTCCACCAAATCCGGCTGTCCCTCAAGAGAGAATGGAAAAGCATCAACTTGATGACTTTTGTGGAACATCCTTGAAATTGATAGTTGAAGTCAACTTGTTAAACCAACGGATGTGTGCATACGGGTCTTCTCGGTCAAACCCGTGGAATTGATTTGTAGACACAAGTTGGATCAAATGTGTCTTCAATTCAAGTGATCGAATTGATAACGGGTAAAACGATGGCATCTCCATAACCCTCGGTGGGTGCACGGAGCATTTCGCCATAATGCGTTAAATACGCCATGGTGTTGCTTGAAATAGTGCGAATCTCGGGTTCGACTATTTGGGCGACGCTCACGAAACGTCTTCTTGGAATTTCGCTAGATCACGCAAAGGACTCAATGATCTAGAAGAGCGAGTGCGCATGCACTAGAGTTAACTCTAAGGAATCTCGAGCTAAGGAGAAATGGGAATTATGAAAATCTTTCGGATGAGAATGAGAATTATGAAGGCGTTTTATAAAAGCGGGGTGAGAAGAATCTTTATGGGTTTTACGGTTCGAAGCGTCGATATCACAACAAAATCAATTAACACAAAATCGAGGCAAAACAACGATGAACTTAACCAATAATCCAAGATGAATGGCTTCTTTGAAAAAGGTACACCAATCACAAGGACACAAAGGCAAGTTTTAAATCTTTAGTTCGGGAACTTATTATGGTCGCACCCCAGTTAGGTAGTGCCTTTGCCTTGGTTTTCGGTGGTAATCTTTTAAGTTGTTATTATTAAAGAAAACAGCGATTCTTTTGTATTTTTATTTTTGATACATATATAGAAACAAAAGAAAAATATTTTTGTGTTTTATACGTTTTGGATGTTTTGGGTTTTGGATTTTTAGAAGAAAATATGGATATATATATAGATAGAGATGGATGATATAAACAAATGAGTGAGTATTCAAACAACTAATCGCTAAACGGAAGATAGATCGCACCTGACTCCCGGAGCGGCGCCAAAATTTGATCGTGCAAAACAGTCAAGTTAAATCACACAAGCCCGCCACTTGTGAATGGCGGACCGTAAGAAACTTAAAACGGTTAAGACACAAATCAATGAAGATCCGAGGAGTATAGAGTCTCCCGGTCGTTATGTCCCAATGAGCTATGCAATGGATCAATCAACGAATAGTGATCGAGAGATTTGAACGAAAAGGATTTTGAATGATTATTATAACTACGAAAAATCAAACAAATACAACGGCTTAAATGCAAATTAAAGAAAATTAAAAGATAAAATCTATTAAATAAACGCTATCACTAAAATTAAAATGATGTTTTTGTTTTTATGTTTTTATAAAGCGAATTTAAAATCTACGTAGACGTACAAATTAAAAAGTGAAACTAAAGCAATATTAACCCTAAAAATATGAAAATGATGTTTTACAAACCTAATGATAAAAGAAAATATTTAGAAAAAGAAAATTATTTTTTACTAATTACTAATTATCTAATTAAAAACTATTTTAACTATTTAATAATTACCTAAAATACAAGAAAATATGAAATAAAGCTAGAAAAATAAAATTATGACTTGGAAAAATCTAAAATATCAAAATAGAATTTTCAAAACTATTTTTGTAATTTTTCGATTAATTTTCTATTTTCTATGAATTTTAAACTATTAAAACTAATTAAATCACTAAAATTACCAAATGAACTATGAAAAATCTGGAAAATTACTTTTTTACTTTTTATATTTATCTAAACTTAAGAAAATTGAAAAATTATTTTTTGAACCTTTTTCGAATTTTTTGTATTAAATGCTATTTAAAAGTGCTAAAAACTAATTAAAATCAAGAAAAATAGCAAAACACTAGGAAAAATCTGAAAATTTCAGGAAAAGTCTAAAATAATATTTGAAGCTATGAAAATTGGAAAACAGTGGTTATGTAGAGAAAATGGAAGCGATGAATCAAGTGCTTATTGAAATAAGCACTTGATAAGCCAAATGAACAAATTAAGCTACCAAGCGAAAGCAGAAACTATAATATGCTAAAGTAACCAAAATGCAACTAAAATCAACAAGCTACAACCCTCTGAATTGCAAGATACACAGATTTGATGATTATGAGCTTATAAGCTAAAAGCAGTTTCTAGGTACTACTTGAGCTTAAAATAAGCACCCAAATAAGCTAAAAGCAAAACCAATTATTAAGACCTAAACTAGACCTAAGTGAGACCTTATAAACCAAAGACTAGACCTTGACAAGCTCTTATGAGCTCTGTGCAAGCTTGCACAAAAGCGAGAAATCTCTTGTCGAGTATCGGTGAGTGGGAGGCAGGGCTAAAAGTTCGAGGCTTGTTTTGAGCTTATTATAGAAAATTTGTAAAATAAAGCTAAAATGATGATAAGGAAAAGACCACCTTTTGAACTACTTGTAAACCACAAATTTTACTTGAAAAGACTTTAATGAGCTCATGAAAATCCTCCTAATCTGGCTCAAATCCACTTTTGACATTTTGACTTTTTAAAACCGAAGAAACTTTGACTTTGGTGAAGTTTAGACCAATTTTATGACTGATATTGATGTAATATGATGTAATGAACACAATGCAAGCTATGTTTAAGACTTTTAAACTCAAATCAAGGTTTTGCAATTCCAAAATCACCACAAGGAGGCATTGAGAATGATTTAGTGCAATTTTGACTTTAAAACTTGCAGACCCAATTTAATGATCAAAATGAGTTCAAATATACTTAACAAACATGAAATCAACAACTGTAACTACCTCGAATAGGCCTCTAAGACGGATAAGTGATGAGATCCAAACACCCCTTAATCTCAACTGTTTTGCAAAATTAACTGAAACTAAATACTAAGCAAACTTGTTTTAATGATCAAACTAAGTAAGTTAACTTAATTACAACTTATTAGAATGATTTAACTAGATTATAATACACAAAACAGATTATGCTAAGAAACTTGAAAATCACTTACAAATGTCCAAGCCACAATGGTTAGCCAACAATGAAACAAAGACCACTAACCTATCCAAATCAACCCAAATAGCTCAATATCAACCCCATTCCATTTCTGCTTCAACCCATTCCATTCCCGCACCAATTTGCCCTGTTTGACTTTCTTTGACCAATGATCCAAAATGCTAGAAACTAAAATGTAAGCTTATCAAAAGCTATGATAAGCTTATACAAGCTTGTATGAGCTTATAAAATAACTTCTAAACACTTGTATTTAAGAGTTTGAAATTGAAAATTCAACGATGAGCTTGAAATTTTGAAATTATAAATATAAACCGAAATTGATACTTGAAAAGAGTTGCAATACACTTAAACACTTTTAAATTGATACAATTTAACAAAAGATTACAAGTTTTACACTAAGTTTAAGACTTTTTAATAAAAACGACATTAAAATAAAAATAAAAACTAGAAGACTACTTTTCTATCTTCCATTTGCTCCTTTTATATCCCAATCTCTTTTCTCTCTCTCCGAATGAATTCCCAACAATTTCTAGCCATTGGATGGCTTAGGTTAATCTGGCCATTGAAATGGCTTTTGGCGCCAAATCTTCTTTTACACGGTTGGGATGGAGTGAGATGGTGGGAGGGTGCATTTAATGCTTTTGGAGTTTGGTGGAGGTGGGGGGGACAGGGGTGAGGTGAGGAGGGGGGTGGTTGAAATGGTGGTGGATATGGTGGGAGGTAAGGGAGGAAAGGAGGGGGATGGGGTTTGTGGTTGTTTGATCGATGGTTTGACGGATATTAGAAAGGGGTTCACAATTGTATTATGAGGGGTCCAAAGGTTTTGACAAGGTCCAAAAGGGTTTAAAGGGTTTAATAAATACACAAGGACCTTTTAGACAAATCTGAAAATGCAAGGACCTAATCGCCAATTCATCAAACTTGATCCAAGGGCTGAAAATGACAACTTTCAAAAGTATAAGGACCAAACTTGCCAATTTCAAATTTCGAGGGCCAAATTTGCCAAATTTTAAACTTGAAGGACCAATTTTGTAAATTTCTCAAACTTTGTATATTTTTCACCAAAGGACTAAATTTGACAACTTTTGATTTTAAAAGGACCTTTGGTGACTTTTGCTTTTGAAATTATGGCTCGGGGACTATTTTGACAATTTATGAAACTTGGGGACTAAAGCGCCAATTTTGCAAACTTGATCGTTTTCATCGATTTTGATAATTTTGCATTTGAAACACATAAAACACGATTTGTGATATTTTGATCATTTTGATGTGCGAGTGTTTTCGGATGATTTTGCGGTTTATTTTGTACAAAAATGATGAGTATTTACACTCGTCCTTATCAAGATAGGTTAATCTTTCCTACTCATACATAACTCACCTAGATCACACTCTAAAAATTGTAGATCTGAGTTTTAATCCATTACGCTCTTAAACTCACACTTCATTTTCTACTTGATCCTCACATCTAGTCTTAGAAATATTTAGATTATGGCAAAATTGATCATAAATCATCCTTACCTCAAAATTAATCAAAGTTGATCAAACTCTACTTTTCCCATTTCAAAGCTTCTAGGATATGTTCCTAAACACTATCCTAAGTCACAACCTGATCTCTAAGATCATTTAGCTTCAATTGACACTCTAAATCTTTAGTGTCATTCTTGCTCATCCATTGGTACTCTTGAAAGTTCCAAATCCTTCCATAAAAGATAATCATTAGCTACATCATTCATTACCTTCAAGTACTCAAACACCCTTCATTTAAAACACTTAGGAGGACTGAAACACTCAAGATGATATAGGTCTTAGATCTTAGAAACATCATTTCCACTCTTTCATAATCGCTAAAAGCCGGATCCCTAGGATTAGTTTAGACGGATCCCTCTGAGGAAGGAACCGTGGGATCCGGATGACAGGTTATGTCAAATCTTGCTAAGACAATCATTTCAACTCATCTTCCTAACTCAAACACTCCATCTCATCTTAAATGAGTTCCTAGATCAGTTGCAAACTCTGTAGTTGACTCTTGTGCATGTTAATCATCACATTCAAATGAATCCTAATGGCTTAAGGCTTAAATGCACTTGCCAAATATCTTGGTTTATAAACCACTTTGTTAGGACCTCCATAGTCATCACCTTCTTCCTAACTTTTAGCACTTTAGAAAACTTTGCAAATCTCTTGAAATCATCTCATCATGAGGAAAACCCCAAGTAGTAACTTATCCACCAAAGAACCACCGATGAAAAAGGCGTGTGTTATACACGAAATCTCTTCAACCGAATCATCTCCGGTCAAGCCAACAAATGATAGGATCCCTCCTCATCCAATCAAACCAATTCCTAAAAGGATAGTACCCACAAAACTACCAATGCCAAACACCACCATACCTCCTAGGCTAAACAATATCATCTCCACTAAACCATCACCTTTAGTTCCTAGAGCTATTTCATTTACATCCCCACTATCATCACCACACCTCTACAATTTAGAGGACTTGCCTCCTAGGCCGTCTCACCCGCTTCCGCCGACAACATTCTCCTCATTAGGAGGAATAATAGTACAAAATCAAGGTGTTGAGTCAACACTTGCTCCGGCTTCCTTTTTGCCATTTCCATCATATAATCCCATTTGGATTATGAGAAATCATCAAAGTCAACCACCCGACCATATGGAAGTTGACACTTCTCTACCACCACCATCATTCTTGGTCGAGCCATTCTCAAATGCGCCTCCACCAATCCCTCCATCGTTTGAAGCTCCACAAAGCCGCTTCACTTAATCCTTCGCATCAAGCCATCTCGTTTCTTCCACCACCACTACCTAGCCATGACAAAGATTGCTATCATTGTCAACATGTTGAAGGTTTGATACATGAAGTACGAGAAGACCAACGTTTCATGTTCTATCATCTCCTCGAACGTTTCGACGAGATCAAACCTAAACAAAACTTGAGCTAGAAGATTTTAGTGTTGTCCTAGCATCAAGCGATAGTTGGTTTAGAAATTCCTAGTCATGTATTTTCTTATTTTCTTAGTTTTTAGAGTCATGTATATCATAACTCTAGTTTTATCAAATGGAATTACATGCTACTTGTTATTTTTCTGAGCATATGATTACCTTGTATTCATATCTCATTTTTGTGATAACATTACTTGTTATATCACATTTCTTTGAAATTAATCACTACTACGGATCCTCGAATTTGCCTAGACGGATCCCTACTAGGAGGGAACCGTGGGATCCGTGAGACAGAAAGCTATTTTCTACTAACTTGGACCACATTTGCAGGAAATTGTCAATTATACTTGCTTTCTAACCTTTGTTTTGTAGTTATTCAATTTACACATGAAGACTTTGACATCCTAAAGCTAGGGGGAGCTTTATGTCAAAACAATACATTGCAAATTACTTGCAATACTAGGTTTACATTTCGTGACATCTCCTTCCATAATTGCAATCATCAAGGGGGAGCACATTCGCTCACTTAGACGAAATCTCTTTTTTCCCATTTTTAGCTTCCTTGTAGTCTATGTTAATACAAATAAGCCGTAAAAACGTTTATTTATATTTTACGATCTTCTAATGTTTTGTCGATAACAAACGTAAAATCATGTTAACGAAACAAATAAAATACGTAAATGGTTTGAACTAATAGTTTCTAACATATTCACACTTTCACATAAAACACTAAAACAAGTATAAGTGATTTTATAATTTAGTAATACATATGTACAACAACTAGTGTTTACATATTTGGGTAAATATATACATAACTAGTATGTAGTATATTGGGTAATATAAATGGGTAGAAACTTAAGTATCACAACCCATTGGGCAAATACATTGAATGTAGTTGGGTACAACCCAAAGCCCATAACCCATGGATCTTGACCCATAACCCATTGCATGACATCATGCTTATATCATACATGGATAATATCCATAACCCATTGATCAACCCATACCCAAGTGACTAAGTGCATTGCACTTAAAGATACATTGTATCTAGCCAAAGATCCATGGTTCAACCCATGACCCATAACCAAAATACCCATAGGCAAAGAGGAGCGTTCCACAGATCCCTAGCTTTGTGCTAGCCGGATCCCTTGTGGTAGGGATCCGTGGGATCCGGGGAATAGTAGGATTTTTCCTCTATAAATAGTGAGCCATTTCTTCATTATTTCTCACCCTTTCTAACACACTTTCTCCCCGAAAGTTAAAACTCACTAACCTCGGATCCAAGAGATCTATGTTTGTAGTTTTGTTTTGTGTGATCTTTAGGTTCCTCTTAAAGGCAAGATCACCACCTTTGAAGTCGAGCAAGCTCAAGTCCATGAGTTGCCATACTTCCTCATCATCTAGGCTACTGAAGTCTTCTTGTTGATGATTCCTTTCTTTCTTTAAAGAAGTGTAGTGTTGAAGACATTAGTGAAAGATGTCTCAAGTGTCAAGACGAAGATATTAGTGAAGGGTATATATCGTCTATAGCATAAGCACTTGTGGTAGGTGCTTAGAAGTCAAGACAAGAAGCATTAGTGAAAGGTGCTTAGAAGTCAAGACTAGAAGCATTAGTGAAAGGTGCTTAGAAGTGAAGACACAAGACATTAGTGAAAGGTGTCTTGTAGATCTAGTCAAAGGCATTAGTGAAAGGTTCCTTAGATGTACATTCGATATGGTGTGTTTTGATGTACTAGATAGACTAGCATTAGATCCAAGGATATTGATGTCCTTGATGATGTTGTAAAGGAGTAGATCTCATTTGGGATTAGTCGTTGGTGTAGTGTGGTAGTAGTTCCTCCATTGCAATGGAACTAGGTGCTTAGCCTAGTACCTAATAAAGGGTAGGCGACGTTGTGAAGGTGTAGTTCACCTTCGAGTGAAAGAACTAGGTACTTAGCCTAGTACCTTATAAAGGGTAGGCGACGTTGTGATAGGTGTGGTTTGCCTTGGTGTGAAAGAACTCGGTATTTAGCTTTGTACCGAAAAAGGTGTAAGCGACGTTGTGAAGGCTTCTCCGCCATAAGGAGATTGGTGTAGTGTTTACGAACTCTCGAGTAGGTAACTCGGGGAGTGGAGTAGGGCAAGGAAGGTGTCCTTGTAGCCGAACCACTATAAATACTCGTGTTGTGGTTTTGTGCTTCTTACTCTTATCTTTTCATTACATATCTTTATATGCTTGTTTATCAACATCCAACACACACAACCAAATAGATTGACATAAGTCGATCTAAATAGTTTAAAAGGAAGTTTTAATTAGTAAAACTATTCAACCCCCCTTCTAGTTTTCCACAGTCTATCCCCCTTCTTTTTGACCTTTGTTAGTAATCCCATCACTTTTCATTATGGAAGGTGATAATCAACCACCACTCATCAACCCACCACCAAATGACCCACCAAGAGGCCGTACTCTTGGTGAATACTCAAGACCAAGCCACCTAGGCTATAGAAACACCATTGAGCTTCCCGACCAAGCCCAAACTACGACCTCACGATCGACACCATCCGGTTGGTGCAAAGCGGATGTGCATTCCATGGACTTCGTTCAAGATCCTAATCGACATCTTAAGGATTTCCTTAAAAATGTCGATTCCATCGACCTCGATGCTACTACTCGGGAGACCACGCGTCTGCGTCTCTTCCAATTCTCTCTACGAGACCAAGCTAGTAATTGGCTTGAGCGACTTCCCGCCGGCTCCATCTCAAGTTGGGATGATCTCACCTCTCGTTTCCTTGCTCAATTTTTCCCACCGGGGAGAACTACTAAGCTTAGACGAGACATCTTGACGTTTCAACAACTTCAAAGCAAATCTCTCTATGAGGCATGGACCCGATTCAAGGACTTACTCCATAGAGTCCCTCATCATGGCATTGATCTTTGGCTTCAAATTCAAATCTTCTATGACCATACCGATTTCATCACAAGGCGATCCATTGATCGAGCCGCCGGTGGAAGGCTCAGCGACTTCAACGCAGAAGAATCATGGGATATTATAGAAGAGCTTGCCGATCAAAGCTACGAAGATTGGGGTGAATCCCCTGAAATCCCTGTTAAAGTGGTTAATGCTATATCGATTCCTCATGAGTCTTCCAACATCACTGAAGAGCAGATGAGTGCTCTGGAGAGAAGGATCGATTATCTAATTGAGAGGCAAAAGAGAGCCCTTGAACAAACCCCTCGAGAGATGGTTAATTCCGCTAATTCCACCAGCCACTCAACACCTTTCTCTGAATCCCCAAGTCATGAGCAAAATCTCAATTCCGAACGGCGCTTCCGTTCTACTTCCCCAATACCACTCTTACCAAGCTTTAAGGAACAAATGAGGGAGTACATGGCAGCCCATATGGAGAGACTAGCAAAATTTGAAGAGGAGGTTTATAGGAAAAGGAAGGAGATGCAGGCTAAGATGACGGAGATGATGAACTTGGTAAAAGAGTATACCAAGACAAAAGTTCTCGAAAAGGTACTCGTAAGAAGCAATGATTACCCTCCCACTTCGTTTGTTAACGCCATTCCATTATGCCTGATGAAGATGGGACAGATGAGGAGAAGGAGACTGAGAAAAGCAAAAGGGAGGAGGCTGAAACTAATGATGAGCCCGAGACCATTGAGTACTACCTTAAGCACGAGATTAATAAAAAAACCATTGTTAACCAAGTGAACAACTTTAGGTACAATGAGGTTCTTAGGAAAGCCCTGAAAGGAAAAATAACAGAAAATGAGTATGACACCATGCCTATGGGACCTATATATGAGATGGTTCTAAAAAAACTAGTAACTAAAAAACGAGAAACCACGGGGAACTTCGTGATACCATGTAGCATAGGTGACATTGATAATATAAATGCCTTAGCTGATCAAGGATCTGATGTAAACATAATGCCATTATCAGTCTATAATAAGTTGACTAGGGAGAAGCCATCCAAGACCAATCTTAGACTTTCCTTAGCAAATCACACATATGTCTACCCCATAGGAGTAGCAGTGGATGTTTTAGTAGAGGTGGCTAATATTGTCTATCCGGTGGACTTCTTGATTATAGACATTGAGGAAGATAGAAACATGCCACTCATTCTTGGAACACCTTTTCTAGCCACTGCCAAAGCAACCATCAAATGCGGTGAGGGCATCATGATACTCAAAAGCGGCAAAGGATACGCTAGGATACCTATTGTTCCAAGGTATCCTCTTAAGATCATGGAGAAGATTACGGATGAGAATCCACAAGTCCCTAACAATATGGTTAGGAAGAAAATTAACGATTGGGAAAAAGGGCTTAGAGATTTTATGGTTCAAGGACTCCATGCAACATTGTGGAAACGGGATAAAAAGTTAGGAGATAATCCTACCTCAATACCACAAACACAAAGGAACCCTAAGGAATTTTTAAAGGGAGAGAAAGTACTTTTGTACAAATCACGAATAAGAACACTAAGAGGTAGAAACAAGCCAAGATGGTTTGGGCCTTATACGGTGAAGGAAACTAATCTAAAAGATAAAAGCGTTATCATAATAGACGACGTTGGGAAGGAATCCACGGTAAGCATACAACGTCTACGCCCTTTTGATAAAGAATTAGTAAAGGTAGAAGGTGACGGTAATGAAGTCACGTAGGGGAACGACTTCGAGTCTAGCTACAAGACTCATAAATAAAGAAAAGCGCTTCGTGGGAGGCAACCCATGCTTAATTGTTTGCTTGTTTGTGTCATATATCTTCTATTGATTGTTTATTCTCATGTTTAAATTTGCAAAAATGCTTTATTTTGTCTTTAACCTCGTCTTAATTACATATAAAGGTATTTTACATAAGGGATAAGTGTAGGGAGGATTACACACGTTTTTAAAAAGAACGTGAACATGAGAATTACAATTATTTAAAATATATATATGTGTGTTTGTTCGAGTCAAATGCTTGTATCGAGTCATAATGGATGTTTTGCGTGAAATTTTCTAGATTCTAAAGATAAAAATTTTCCGAATTTTTCCGAAAATCGCAGACCGGTTTCGTCGGGATAACTGTGACATCGAGGAGGAGTAAAGCGCTTACTAATTTTTCTCGTTTTCGAGCTACTTATATATTTTGGAATTTTTCGGTCTTAATTTTCCGTAAAATATGTAAACATCCATTCCACAAGCATTATATCCTAGTTTAGTAGAGTCATATATATATATATATATATATATATATATATATATATATATTACCGCCGATTTTTACGCTGAAGGTTTCGTTTGTTTTCTTCAAGTGTGCAAGTTTAATTTATCAAGAAGAAGATACATAAGATTGGAAGGAGCTTTTAACGCAAACATTCTTCTTGAAGAAAGATTTAACCACTACTTCACACGGATCCTACCGAGCTAATCAGTGGAGTACTAGTTTCTTTCGTTTTTAATTACCTTCCATTATCATAACTTTGATACTTTCGAGGAACATTTGAGACAATGTTCAGTTTAAGTGTAGGGAGGGAAAATAAAACGAGAACTTTGAAACTATGCTTATCCTTGATTATTTGCCTTGTCCAAATTCATTTGTGTAATAAACCATGAGAAATATCGGTTAGGGTAATTTTGGCACCAAATTTAAAAATTTTCATGACATGTAGGAGTGGGCCATTAGTCTTAATAAAGCGTCTCATGGATAGGAAGTTATATAACTAGCACAAAAACCCTTCACCACTTAAATTCCACCCAAAATGTGAGGATCGCCCTTAGATTTGTAGGAATTAAAGCATTCCACTTTAATGCTTCGAGTGTGAACCGGTAGTATAATAGATTCTAGAACTTGTTTTGTGAGGCATTCGAGATCGCTAGTAAGACTACACTTGTATAGTTAGGAATAATTAAATGATAAGAGGCATTAGGATAACCCTTGTTTGATACCCGTAATATAATTACTTCTTCCACATCGGTTGAGTAATTCCCCCACACCCTTGCGTTTTAGTCATCTTTAGTACACGATACCCCTAGTTAACCCCTCAGAGCCTATCCTTTTCGCGGTTCTCGTGATGTTTCGGTTTTTCGGAATATCAATGAAGAGCATTGTTTACAATCCACCCCAAAATGTACACCCAAATCGTCTTAGCCTACCTTGTATGCACTCACTTTTAGTGCATTATTGTTATCATACTAAACCTTAGTTCAATTATCTAGTTGCTTGCATAAGTTGCTAAGTCGAGTCATATCCTTTGTACACAGTTTTGGGATGATTGGGACTCATGGGAAAAGTTAAATTTTATGAAATGACGGGAAGGGAACGTTAAATTCAAATTCCCTTTATTTGCGTAATAATGTACTCCAAGTGTTTCGATCTTTTCAATTCGGGTCAAATTAGTGTTAGAGTAATAAAAACTCAAGTGTAGGGATGTGCCTATAAATCCCTATCATTTTGATGTTATCGTAGAGGATGGTAGAGTAAAAGTGTATGAAAAAAAAAAAAAAAAAAAAAAACGGGCTACCATCCTACATCTATCTTTAAATTTATGTTTGTTTGTTTCAATTTATCTAGAGTTTAGAGTGTCGAGTCTTGGCTTAGCAACGCCATTCTTCGCATGCTTGTAACATAAAGATTTTTGACTTGCCACCACTAAATTGCCTATCCCACCAAACCCTTTGTTTCCCTACTGTAAGCCTAACGTTACAACCCTTTAAAAGACCTCTTGGATAGTTTTTCCTAGGTGCTTACGCCAAAGCGATGGAGGTCTGATCTAGTCTCAAGCCTATGGTAATTTATGTACTAGGACCGGTTAATGAGTGTTTATCTTCCATTTCCAACTTGTTATATTTCATATACACCCGAGAGATGTGAGTATCCAAACACCCCATGTGAGGTGCTAGTATGTAATTTCCGTGCTTGTTATGACTTTTGCGGGGCTTATATGTGTTGTGAATCGTTCTAAACTAATGCTTCATGACCCCTAACTTATAAATCAATTGGCTAAAAGCATATTTGCTTGAGGACAAGCAAATACCAAGTGTAGGGATATTTGATAAGGATTTAAAAAGTACCTTTTTGAGGGGTCATTTAAGCCTTTAATCGATCACTTTTGTATCCGTTATTACTTAATTTCGTTCCTTTTCACTTTTTAGGTCTCTTGAAGGCAAATTGTTGGAATGACACTTATTCGGACGAAAAGGCGCGAATATATGAAGAAAATGGCCAAAGTCAAGAATCGAGACACTCAAGCTGTTGGAATTGAAAGGGGACGGCGTCATGGCTTAACTGCGACACCGTCGCGACACATATTGAGACGACTCAGTATCCAAATTGCTTATTTACAAGTGACGGCATCAAGTTTAAAAGAGTAGGGCGTCGCAACTCAGACGGCCTAGATTTGGATCCAGACGGCGTCAGAGTTAGAAGTCGACGGCGTCACGAGCATAAGGTGACGTCGTCACAGAGTTGACGTGGCCAAGACGAAACCCTAATGGTGGCGACCCGACGTCGTCACAATTAAAGAGCGACGCCGTCGCATTTTGTAACACTATATATAGAATCCGAATTTTTCAGTTTTAAAGAGGTAGTTTTGTGGAGTAAAAACCAAAACCGAACCAAGGCTGTCTTGGGCAGTATCTTAGGGTTCCATACCCTATTTTACAACAAGATAAGTGTTTTACTTCATTGATTCAATCATGTCTTCAATTGTTTGTGTGTATGCTTGCATGTTCTCAATGTCCGGCTAATTTACTTTTGTGCTTGCTTAGATAATATGAAACCTAGTTATTGAATATTGATTGGTTGTCTCTTATCTTAATTGTGATTGACCTAGTATTGCGATAGGTCATTCGTTGTGCTATTAATGCTTGATTAATCTTTGTTGAACCTTAGCTTATAGTTACTTGTGGAATTGTAGGCTAGATATCCAAAGATAACCTTAGTGTTAAGTTTATGAATCCTAGAGATTTCGTAGTCATTAACCTTTGGTAGCTTCAAAGAGTTAGGGATAAACGCATACCCTACGACCTTAGAAACACAACGCGTTAAGAATAAGGACGTGACAATTCAACCATCAATAGGAGATAACTAGGGAGTAATAACATCTAAGTAAACACATTTTTAATCATCATAAGAGCACACAACAATATATATAGACTACACTCACCTTAGTTTAGTTAATTAGAATAGTAGAGTAATAGGTAAAAATACTAACCCCCAAATCTAAACCTCGAGATTCGTACCTTTCAATTTTCTAAAAAAAATGTAAAAAAGATAAAAAAAAAATCTTCCTCAACCCCAACCTTAGCGTAGTAATTTCTCACTAGCATTCCTATTCCCCTAGAGAACGATATCAATTCCCGAGGCTTACCCTAATACTACACTACAATGATTAGGTTCACTGCCAAGGGTGTTGAAAAACTTGCTCGACGAAAAGGAAGTTTCTTTGACCCCAAACGCGCGTTGTACGCGTATCACTCGCCAAGCTTGAGAATATGAGATATCAATTTTGAACCTAGCATTCATATATGTCATAATCTCTTTCCCCCTATAAATCCTACTATTCTTAGATATTACCTCCTTCAATATATGACCAAGGACTTTTGGGGAAGCATTATGATGGTGTGGGTGAATTTGAGTTCTAGTGCATGTATGATGGTCGTGAAATTTTGTTACATAAAACCTTTTATAGTCTTTGGGTATATAGGCTCAAAAAATCCTTTCACATGTTTCAACAATACATTTTGCATATACCCTTTGGGGGTCTGATCTTGGGTATCTAATTTGAAATCCCTCTTCAAGAGCTTTTCTACCCAAAGTAACTTTTATATATTCTTTATTATCAAAAGTATCATGTAAACGAACAAGACTAGATGTTCCATAACACATACCTTTTTTCGAGTTGATATCTGGGACTGGTGTTTTAAGTAGGGGAGGCATATTCCAAAATTTATCCTTCTTACATTTCTTGTTCTCATCATCAGATTTTCTACTTTCCTCATTAGAATCACTACCCTCCTCATCAGATTTTCTACTCTCATCATCAGATTCACTACTCTGATCCTCGCCAGACAATCTTTTTACTTTCCAAAAAACACTACCCATTACCTTTTCTCCGAAAGGCCGTAATTTATAATCATCTAGAAAATCCCTTTCGTTAGTCTTTTTGTTTTTTGGTGAACCAACAACTTGTTTTTTTTACGATTAGTTGAATCACTTTGAGGATCCTGCATAGGATACACAGGAATTTTAGGCACATACAGAGGATTCCCAGGAAATCCATGCATTTGTTGAAAACTAGGAAATTTTTGATAAAACCACTACCAGGCATTTGTGTTTGGTGAATTTGTGTGGCATGATATTCGGTTTGATATACATTTACAGACGAGGTAGCATGAATAAAATTGCTTTGTTGATTGCTTCCCGTAGTTGATAATTTCCTACCATTTACACTAGACTCAACACTACACAATGTAACAATTCTACTACTTTTAACAACAAGTTCCATAAATTCATTAACTTCCAAATCATCACATACCTCTACAATATCATTATCCGAATTGTAAGTTACCAGAAAACCACTATTAGCATCGGTTTTTAGCCTCTCGGATACCGCTTCTAGTAAACATGAATATGATGACAACAATGGTAAAATTAGTGTACGTTTTACACAATTTTACGGCATATACTCCAACACACCATCCACTCTTTCCCATGTACCTCCTTTACATACACGTATTTTGATGGTTTCTTTGACGGATTTCATGGCAAAATTGAGTTTTTTGGTGAAATTTTTAGTTTTTTAACGAAGGGAGATAAAATGAGCAACAAATAACAATCAAACACGTTTTATTCAAAAACTGCAAGAAAATCTCGCAAGTTTTATCCAAAAGTTTGTGATTTTTTTAAGAAATATCGAAACATTTGCGAAATTTTTAAGAAATATCAAAAAATTTCGACATTTCTTAAAAATATCGATTTTTTTATATTTCTGAAATATTTCGCAAATTTTTCGATATTTCTGTAAACAAAATAGCAAAGTATTTGCGATATTTCCTAAAAATATCAAAAATATTTGATATTTTTTTCTATTTTGCAAGGGTCTCAAAACTTGCTAATTTTATGGGTATTCTGTGAAGTAGGTTTGAAAAATTGTGTATTTTTGTCATTATCCCTTAAAGAGTAGTGATTTGCACACTCAAACAATTGATTGACACACTCTATTTCAAGCTTTAAACAGGTGTACATATGTGACAGGGTGCTTACTGCACTTATACTTTTGAGTGTGACAATCAATAGTTGGAGTGCAAATCATCACTCTACATTAAAACACTAGCTACCCACCAGACCATCAAGTTGGTGTTATGGAAAAAGAGTCGTCACATCATCATTTTTCCCCAAAACATCAGAATACCTCATAACACCAAAAACACCCCTCCATCTATAACAATGTCGTCAAGTACCACATATATTTTTTCTTTTTCTCATTTATTTAAATAAAACAACACGTTTAACTTAAATAAAAATTTCATTAATAAATAACATACATTATATTATAAATAGAGTAAATTACACGGATGGTCCCTAAGGTTTGTCAAAAGTTTCACTCATAGTCCCTAGAAGTTTAAAGTTGCATGGATAGTCCCAATCTCTGAAAAGAATAACACTTATGGTCCATTTTTTAACTGATGTTAAGTGAGTTCCGTTATAATTTACACTTTTAGCCCTTTTGGTTAAAGATCATTTCCTCGTCAGTCCTTTATCATAACGGACGTTTATAATTTAAAGATTTTCGACTTTAGGTACGTTTTTATACGTTTTCGTCCGTTTTTATACGTTTTCGTCCGTTTTTATTCGTTTTTATCCGTTTTTCTTACGTTTCCAGACATTTTCATCCGTTTTAATATGTTTTCGCTCGTTTGCTTACATTTATTTTACAATTTTGGTCCTTTTTTAGACGTTTTCATCTGATTTTATACGTTTTTCTCACATTTTTATCTGTTTTTGGCCGTTTTTATATGTTTTCATCCGTTTTTATACGTTTTTGTCTGGTTTTATTCGTTTTCGTCCGTTTTTATACGTTTTTATCCGTAGTTATATGTTTTTATCCATTTCGTCAATTTTTATTCGTTTTCATCAGTTTTATACATTTTTGTTTGTTTTTATACATTTTCATACGTTTTTATCCGTTTTAATATGTTTTCGTCCGTTTTTATACGTTTTCATTCATTTTTCTTCCGTTTTTATAGATTTTCATACGTTTTATCCGTTTTCATATGTTTTTATCCGTTTTAATATGTTTTCGTCCGTTTTTATACGTTTTTATCCATTTTAATATGTTTCCGTCCGTTTTTATACGTTTTCATCCATTTTTCTTTCGTTTTTATACATTTTCATTCGTTTTTATTCATTTCATATGTTTTCATCCGTTTCATATTTTTTTTTATCTATTTTCATATATTTTTGTCCGTTTTTATACGTTTTCATATGTTTTTATCCATTTTCATATATTTTCGTCCGTTTTTATCCGTTTTCTTATGTTTGAATATGTTTTCATCCGTTTTATACATTTTCGTCCGTTCTATACTTTTTTCGTATGTTTTAATCCAACTTTATACGTTTTTATGTTTGAAAATGACGTAGTATTGATCTTCCTATTATATATATTATAGGAAGATCAATACTACGTCGTTTTGGCAGGATTAAAATATTGAAAAAATGTATGGGCTATGTTTGCCCTGCATTCTTTTTTTTTTGCATTTTTTCCCGTTATCTTTTGGTGGTTAGCTCATGGTAATCTCAAAAACTTACACGTAACTACATTCAAGAAACAAGCTACCTTGGGATATGAAACATTGATCTGTTAGGGTTTTGATCTTACATTGGTAAGTTACAGTGGTTTCTTTGCCTTACGTTGTTTGTGTTGCATTTGGCATTGCATGTGTCCTTTGGTATTTGTATGTGTGGAGTTATTGCAAGTTGTTGTTTTTATTGGTGTGAGTTTTGATAGGCTGCATGTATATGTTGCATGTTTCATGTTTTAACTGCTTCTAAACCTTTGATTTATACATTGTTTGTTGAATTGAAATAGATCTAATGTGTTTGTTTATGTGTTGTTGATGCCAAAAAATTATTGCCATATTTTGTATTTGCAATTCATGATGATAGTAGTTCATATTTGCTTTATGTGCTATTTGAGTAACAATATGAAAACAAAAAGAAAGTTAGCACCATTAGTTGGTAATGCCTCTATGTCGTCATACAATAGGCGATTAGAAAGTATTTCCAATGAACTTGGTTCAGCCGATGATGTGGTCAATAACCAAAATATTCGCCTTTTACCCTACCCCAACTCGGTCCACCTGTCAGTTATTGTCTCAACTGCTGACACTAATGTGCGCGCACGTTCTAATAACCGAGAGGTTCATATTGGTCCACCCCTTATGGACTAGAATTTTGTCACCGGGACTGTCACAATTGGCTCAGGGGAGCGAGATGGCTTTTCATTGGGCCACGAAAATGGACATCCAAATTTTCATTTGTCAAGTGGTTTAAATACACGCACGCCTTCCAGTTCCTCAAATATTGATGACACTGCAAGGGTTAATGTTATGGATTTTGGTAGAGGTATTGTGAGAGTGGGATCGCAAAATTATGATACCTTTGTGTCAGAGATTCAACAAAGATGTGGTTCAGCAGGTTAGACATTTGCGTGTTTTATATACCATTATTTAACATGCTTATTCACATACATGCTTTGCTTCTCACAAGTTTACTACCCGGTATATGTGATGAGGCGTCCGAACAGTCACATGTGCGTCCCACCGGTACACCTGCCAGCCATCTTTCGAAATAGTGAATGGTCATAAAGAGAGAAAACGGCCAATGAAAAGTGTTGAAAGCCAATGCGATCCCAACAGACTGGTGCGTTGCCGGTTAGATCTAAGTCAACACCATAATGTCGGCCATGCAAAACCGCCCGATTAATTCCAAATGTATCATACGCAAGTATCAGCCGACCGGGTAATGGCAATACCAAGTCACAGAACACACAAGGTATCACCTAGAGTTTTGCATATGCATGATGTTTAAACTCTTACATTGTCTCTGTATTCAACTGATGCAGAGTAACCAAATTTCTATGCCTGCATGTACAAGCAGTCACTCAGGTGTACGTGTGCCTCAGGCGCAAAATCCCCACGCGATTCTAACAAACAGAGGTATATTACTTGTTGTGATATAGTAAACAACATTTGATGTTACATGTTTGCATACACAAGCTAACAATATCAGTTTTCATGTCTTCCCTAACGACATGTCATTACTCATGGTTATTCCTGTTGAATTCTCAGGGCCTCCTCCTGAGTATGCACGTATTGGAAACTGTGACCAGGTATGCCGCTGGTGTCGGGCAGCATTTTGGTATGAAGAAAGATTATCAAATTCTTGAACAATTTTGGGCCCCTTATATATGTTGATCCCAGATGAGTAATTGATTAAATTGATTGAGCTAGATAAATCTAATACAAACAAAGTATAGCAAGCTGTCTTGTAACAAAGCTTAAACACTATGCGGAATTTAATGTTTAATGACAAAGAGAATACTTAACACAATTTGTTTCTCACAAAACACTTCAATATATTAATACGAATACTCAAAAGTATTAGGGTTACAAAACCTTGAAGTGATCGACTCTAGAATAACTCATACTTTAAATCTAACCTAGGACCTCCTTTTATAGGCTAAGGAGTCCTATTAGGTTTACAATAACTTTCTATACAAGATACATCTTATAGAATCTTTTCTATAATTATCTAACCGACTACACACAATCTAATAAGCAGTACTAACTATTTGTATGGCGCTTGTATCCGCTAGTATATTCTTCTCAATTCAACAGCTTAAGTCTAACAAGATTAACACTTAACCTTGGCAAGACAAACTGTCTTTGCTAAATTCCCAACAAATCTCCCTAAACTTGGATTTCTTTGCAAATCAGCAAGTTTCTTGAATAATTCTTGTTCTTCATGATGTTGGGGAATTTTCAAACACCTACTTGCTTGGTTTGCTTGGTCTCTGAGCTTGAATGAAGATCTTGTTCACCAAATTTCTTGCCATTTCATTATCTTCTTCAGTCTTCAACCTTGAAGATAACATTGCTATCATTGTCTTCATTCTGAGTGGATACTCATTCTCCACTAGCATAAACCAATCATGTATGCTTGTATAGACATGATGTACACCAGATGACCCATATAAAATTTAAGTTGTTTCTGGAACTACAGAATCTTGACTCCAAAGTCTGTTAAAAGGATCAGACTCAAACAATCTTTCCAGCTCTACCCAAAGCTCTTGCTCCTTTTCATCAGGATCTTCTTTATGATTTAGCTTCTGCTGTACCAGTTCCCATAGTCTTACTAGATCATCTCTATCAAAAGATTTGCAAATGTCTTGTACATCTCCACTATGTCACCAACTCTGATGATCTTCCAAGCTTTTACAAATCTGTCACTATAAATCTCCCAGTCAATTATTGGATGCTTGGTCTGTAAAGCTTCTACATGCATGCCTTCATCAGGTTGTATGATCATTAAATATTTCAATGCTTCATCCTCCAAATCTTTCTCTGTTGCAGATGAACTTCCTTCTATCTTCTGCTTCTTTGATGTTTCAGACTCTAGTATTAAACCTGCTCTCTTTGTTCTAATAGTTGGTTCTTCAGTTCCTACTGGTCTGAAATCTTGAATTCTTCTATAAGCTCTGACATACATTTCTTGTATTTCATCAAAAGTCTTTCCCTTCAGTTGAAAATCTTTCTTGTAATCTTGATGTTTCAAATAGATCTTCATGTTTCTCATTAACTGTCCTTTTGTTGGGGGTCTGACTCTTTTCTTTGTTCTATGCCTTTCTCTCATCTTGTTGAGTAAGTCTTGAATATCATCTTCTTTCTCTTCCTCTGGAACTGCTGTAGCTTCTTCTTCTTGCAACATATGAGCAGTAATCTATCTGATTCTTCAACAGACAGTTCACAGACTTTTTCAACTTTTGCTCTTCAAGAAATCTTACCACTTCCTGTTCTTGCACTTCTTTTGCATAATAATCATCAAAACCCATCTGTGCAGTAATCTTTTTCTTCTTTTGAACATGTTCATCTTCAAGCAAAATGCCTTTGCCTTTGTCAACCCTAGCAACACCTTTTTCTGAACTAGCAGTTTCTACTGCCTTCTTTGTACTGGTAGCAGTATCTGTGACATCCTCTTTAATTTCAATCACCCTTTGTTGGAGCTTCAAGATTAACTTCTTCAGTTTCAACTAGTTCTGTTTCTTGTACATAATCACCCATATCTTGATCTTGATCCCTACCACTCTCAAAGCTCAATGTCCTCCCCTGAGTTTCAGCATCTGTTTTCCTCCCATGTTTGTAAAATTCTCCAATATCTTCTGGATCATCTGAATTGGTAGAATCCACAATGTTAGCCTTCTTGGGAGCTTGCAATGCTTTAACCTTTTCACCTTATTGACTAGGGTAGAGTAGACTGTGGCATATAAATTCTTTGTAGCTTTCAAGTCTTTCTCCAAAACCTCCACCTTGGTTGTCAACTGGGTATACAATGCCGTCAATTATTTAAGTGATTGGCTGCCCTCAGCACTTCCAGATGTGTTACCTTCTGGGAGAGGTGCATCATGAGGCATAGACTCAGTATTCAACCTAGTTGGACTAGGAGGAACAGTTAAGCCACCCATAGTATCTAGTTGGCTTGGGTTTCCATATGTTGTATCCAGTCTGTTAGGACTAGAAACAACTGATGTTGCCATGGTTGGGGTCTTATTGATGTTACCATTGCCCTGTGCTGCATCTAAGCTAGACACAGTAGTGGTAGCCCTTTCCATTCTGCCAGAGGCAGTCTCATTAACTCCTGGGGTCTGAGTAGGAATACTAGGATGAGAGGCCACAGTACCATGTCTGTGTGTTCCTCTTATAGGTGTGTGTTACGGGTGGTGTATAGGTGACATTTGGAACAACAATGAGTGTGTGTTGGGACTCAGCTGGAATTACTGATCCTTCACCCTGTACCTTCACAAGTATATTAGGAAATAAAGGAACTACCACCCCATTGAACAACCTTGATGCCATAGACATATTTGCAAAATGTTTTTGTTGCAAACAAGGTGTAGGATCATATATTTTATGTTGTTTAGATGATTCGGGTGGTCTAGGTAGATGATTAAACAAGATAGCCATGTTAGAGAGATGAAGAGAGGAGAGGGTGTTTTCTAGAGAGAGAAACAATACAAATGTAAGGTTAGATTATGAGAAAAGCACCACCCTTCCCAAGGATAGAAGGGGTATTTATAGTTACAAACTAAACGACCTCCTGACAGCATGTGGATCAGGTATACAGTGGGTAAAGACCCGTCCTTCCTCCACGGTGTTACACTAAACTAATAACTACGCTACTAACTAACTAATTAACTACTAAATAACGTAAATAACGACATGTCTACGAGCTAACATATGCTAGACCATAATTGGGATGACCGACACTTTCTCATGGAATTTCCAATTCCTAACAATCTCCCCCTAAGGGAGGTCACCCCATGAAATACATTTTGCTTCCTAGCATTCTATCTTTGTCTTTAGTTCTGAGCTCGTAGACTTCAATTCTTCAAGTCCGTATTGATTTGTACTTTTAGTGGAGGCCTTTAACTGATCCACATCTTTGATGATCTTCGAGCTTTCATTGAGATCATCAGCCACAGTAAATCTTTGGATCACCCTTTGTAGTGTTGCCTTCATGTGATGTTGTGACTTTCGGACCGACATGCTCACACTTTCGTGATCATGACCTCTTTTCATCGAGTAGCGGAAGCTTTATTGGTTCATGATATTTGCGGCAGCCAGAAAGCGTAAGCATAATATAAAAATATCGAGCGTGTTATGTAGATATCCACTAGTCATGATTTCTTCAATTAAGTGTGGATGTTGTGAGCATGCGGCTTTGGATTGACTTCTCAATTCGATCACCGCAACCGTTCAAATGTACCGCAAGCAACAGTTAGCAATAAACACACGAAAGTGTCTTTGATCACTTTCGTTGAATTGAGGTACACGACCCACAGGTTCCCATTGATCAAGACAAGCACGCTCGTGATCGTATAATTCAAGAATCTCCTTGATAGGTTTCGCAATGCTCTAGCCGTTCTCAAACCGAACGCCTCAAAGAAGACAACACGGAGTGAGTGAACCAAATAATTGAGATTCACCGATTGATGAAAATTGATTTGAAAACAATCGTATTGCTTGAAGAAAGAGTTTTGCAATACGACGAAGGTTTTATGAGAAAGATTAATTTTCAATCAAAATACTTTTGTATTAGAAAATGAGTACACGCTCGATGTGCTAGAGAAAAGAAGAGATTTACACATCGAACGGTTTTTCCAAACGTATTTTTCAATCAGAGATACTTTTTGTGTTTGAAAATGAATACACATTTGATGTGCTAGAGAAAAGAAGAGATTTGCACATCGAACGGTTTTTCCAAAAGTATTCGTCAATTCATTTCCTGGACCAAGGTTGATTCACAAGTGAATCGCCCCATCGTTTCTATCTAGTTGTCACAAGCTTGATCTTTAGAAAAGATCTCACATGTCACCCACCAAGAGCTTGTTTGATGTTGGATATAGAAGGATTTCCATCTTCATCGTGATTACTTTTATATATAACTCGGATGTTCTGGCAATACCACAAGGATAATGCGTAGGACTCTTAATATATTCTTACTTTCCACATTGTGTGAAACAGCAAGTCTTCATTAATTTTGTGTCCTAATGAGATATTGTGGATGATCTCTTGGCTCTAGACTCAATTGTGCACTTTGGTTTCCTATGTCGGAGACTAGGAGAGGTCTCCTTCTTCAATATCAACAATCTCTAAGAGAAAGTTGATAGATTATGTAGGTTCCCGTGATAATGAAACAAACCCTTTTAAGAGGAACTTGAGTAGCTTGGGAAGTTAGGTGCGGTCGTCCACCGGGTCCATGACATCTTGTCTTCAATACCGGTGTTACCTTAGTAGACACCAAGTAGCATATGCATTGAACCCGGTTTCGCCTAAGGTTGAATTATTGGAGGCTATTTCTTTTCACCCTTTTCACATTTAATTCTTTTTCATTCTTCAACCCTTCAAGCTTACCGAGACTTTATAACTAGAACCTTGTTGGGTTTATTCCAGTAGTAGCTCTATCTCATCCGCACTCTTCCCATATTCTCATTTTCTCCTTTTTCATCATACCTAAGGACTCTACACTATCTAGTGGATTGTCCCGGTAGATCCCTCTCGCTGGCGGGATCGTGGGAACGAATACCTAACCTAACCATCCTTATATCACCATGCATAAAGTAAATTGGTCGGTCTTTTGGTATTGTTCTTTCCTTCTTGAAACCAATTGAAAAATCATTTGGAAAATCAATCAAGGTACTTGTGATATAATATCAATCATTTTGTACCTTAATTTTTTTGATCATTTAGAAATGCTCCCCCTCAACATGTGCATATGATTATGAAATTGTTTACCACATGGAGGCAAGAGTTCTTTTGAAATAGTTTCTTTGATCACAATTTCCTTAGAAAAATCCTTTTGATTTTCTTGGTGAATTCTCCCCCTCAATATGTGCGTTGGATATTTGAAAATCATTTTGGACATAGAGGCAAGAGGTTTTTGAAGTACTTTTCACGATTGCCAATAGAAACCATTTGCTTCCCCTCAATATGTGCATCGATATACGAAAGAGTTTAGCACATATTAAGGAGAACTTGCACTTTGAATCAAAACGATCATCGTTTATCAAATTTCATATTAAATCACAAATTCTCCCCCGATCAAAAATATCAAACCCTTTGAGATTTTCGATCCCAAGTGATTTAATAAGGTTTGGAAAACATGGGAGAATATGTGCCTGATTTAAAAGCTCTTCTGGTTTATGGTTAAATGATCCTCCACAATCATGTGCATTATGTATTTCAAAATCGTTTGACACATGAAAGAAGGAGTGCTTTAGAAACAATCACCCTTTTTAAAACCGATTTGAGATTTAAATCACGATCTCTCCCCCGATCAAAAATTTTAAACCAATTGAGATTTTTGGATCCCGATTGATTTAAATCATTTGGAAAATTTTGGGGAAAGACGTGGCTCGATTTAATTTTGAAAAATGATTGATCAGGATCAATTTTAGACATTAAAGATTGTTAGTGTCAGGTATGATAGTTTTAAGAGATCTTTTAGTAAAATAAAACAATTCCACAATCGAACAAGAACAGAAAGAATTTCATTTTGAAAGATCTTTGGGTTTTAAATAAAATCATTGACATAACATTAAATCTTTAGATCACCACTTATTTTGTACAAATGGACTTGATAGATGAAATATCGTTTGAAAAGATTTTATTTTAAATCACTCTCCCCCTCAATCGATGACCATAGTCGTTGATTGAGTGACTTAAGTTTTGATAAAATGAAGTCCGGTGATTTTCAAAATTTAGTCCAAATTATTTTCAAAACAATATTTTTCCATTTTTCAAAACAATATTTTTCAAAAATTGTTAAAAAATAGTATCATCCACTACTTGTCCTACACAAAGATACATTAGGTGGAGAGAATCATAAGCTGCTTCCGTTGTTGCTGTAGGGCTGGAAGAAAACCGTCTGCTGATGCAGTGAGACATCTGACGTTGCATTTGTCATGCCAACTCTTCATAGAGGTCCAATTAAGCTCCGTTTCTTCATTTGATGATGAAGCAAACCATCTGCTGATGCAGTGAGACCTCTTACGTTGCATTTTTTCATGCCAACTCTCCATAGAGGTCAAATTAAGTTCCGTTTCTTCATTTGTCAACCCAAGATATAGTTACCCTTTCCTTTCGGCATCCAATCATCTTCTTATATGGGATCCGGATAGGGAACATTCTTATATACCAATATACCTGCATACGTTAGTGAACACACATACAGATATATGGTGGTCGACATCACCCAAACAACAATCGACTAATAAAAGTCAATCCAACATATTAATCAGATCATACAAATGCATGGGAATTATGTGTTTATCAAACTCTAATCATCTAATCCTAACGATCATATCCTAGGCACCTAGTCCTTCAACGTAGGTTAACATGTTTTACATTTAAGTATATAGGATAATTAGATAAGCTCGTTAGATGAAATAGATTTGAAAACATTCTCCCTCAATCAATGACTTATTTTTCGAAAAGTTTAAAAGCTACCTGAGTCATTGATTGAGTTTTCAATTTTATGAAAACTTTGAATCGATTGATTTACAAGCAACTCATTTACCACCATTTTGTTAAAACAAATATTTTTCTCAAGAATTATAGAAGGAAAATATTTGAGTAGGAACAAAGATCCTCGACATACTTTCCTCAATTTATTTTAGGATAAGTGCACGAAATATATGAAAATTGGTTTAGCGCAACACTTTCCTTCCTTGAAGAGCGGGTTGCTATCAGAAATAATAGCGAACCATGGTTTAAGCACGGTTCTGATCAAGTAATCAGAAGCCATATTTTGAGACATGTTTAGAAAAGAATATTTACACCTTCGCTCGAACTTCATCTATGGTCACGTACATTATTGAATGACATTTCTAAGATCGTAGAAGTTATCGATACCGAAGACATGTCTTGAGAAACAATATTTTGGTAATTTTCAAATTTTCCGATTTTTATGGATTTTGTTGGTTTTATATTTTTCTATTTTGTTTTTGTTGGTTTTATATTTTTGTATTTTGTTTTGATAAATATTTACAGATAGAGCGAGATGATATAGTTTAAGAAGATGATGATCTGAGTACCGAGATAAGGATATCGAGCAAAGACGTCGTAGAAGATAGAATTCGTCATCTTTTAAACTTCCACCACCAAAGCTACGAGGCTCCGAATAGAAGATAGAACTCGAGCCTTTGAGAAAGAGAGACTTTGGCAACTTCCCCAAACCGAAAATCCTTATGTTGAGCAGATCGAAGCTCTATTTCAAGCTTGCTTTAGCCAGTGCACAAGGAAGCACACCATTATCATCGATCTTGTTGCTCCTTTTAAGAATGATCTTTGTGATTCTTCGCTCGGAGGTTATATCATCAACAAGAACAAAGAACGTGTCATCCCACGCTTGAATGACTCTTCTCAAATTCCTTTTCCATCAAGTCCAAGTGATCCATTCCAAAGGTGTTAAGAGCCCAATTCCCCAAGTAGATGAATTGATGCGGTTAGTCTCTTAGACTAGAGCTCACGAACCCGAATACACATATACCAAGACAGAGAAACTTATACCATCAAGTAGCATATTAAGTCCAATAGCCAAAGAATAACCCCGATGTATACTTTTCTCCCTCAAGAAAGTGTATGAAGCTCAAGAACCCAAGTACCGAATGCCCAAAGAGAGAATAACCGATAACATTGAAGAAGCGGGCCGAATCACCGATTATCTCTGCGGATGACTATCTCTGCGGATGTCAACTCCGAATAAGTAATTATATCTCGAATCACCGATTAAGCACTCAAGTGAAACAACCGAGCCCCCAATGTACACAATTTTCTCTCCTTGATGATTGCGATAACTTCAAATCATCACACACTTGTGTACCTCTTTATCTTCGTAAACTTTCTCTTACATCACTTCCCCACGTAGTTGGAATAATAACACTAAAAGCCTTGATGAGCAAAACCTTGAGTTTCTCTGCGGTCATGACATTTGTCTTCCCGGATATCTTCAATCACTTAGAAGAATTAAGTTCATCAAGTTTACTCGCTTTGTGTTTAGATGTGTCTCCTTCCCCTTGCCGGTTTTGACACTTGTAATCAAGAACATATTATAAGCCCAAATACTTGAAATCTTTTTTAGAAGACAACATTTAATCTTTGTGAGAATCAACTTGCTGAAGAGTGTGAGCAAGTCTAGTTGGGGATTAAATATGACATTTCACTCTCCCCCAATTAGTGCTCTCCCCTAAACTAACAATCTTTATGATGAATGCATGAATTAAGAAGAAGTCTTTAGATCGTTAATTGCAACTCGTCTTTAGTCTTCTAACATGTAGCAAAAAATGTAGAACCGACTGTAGACTCGACCTTCTTCAAGATTGTTCGTTTGAGGAATAGAAAGTTAACATCTTCTCCTCACCAAATGCATTCCCATTAACTTAGATATAGCAAATCACCTTAGATCAAATCCCTCCCAGTAAAACAAGAACAGAAAGATGTTCATCAAGGAAATCAGCCCCGTAACTGGAAGCACTTTGTCTTTAATCATATAAGCCCGTGAGAAGATGTCAACCAGCGGCTCATAGAAGAAACACCATGTGAAGATGACCCGATAAGAAGAAGCTCGATTCTTACATGAGTTAGGAGCCGTATGACCATATATACTTAGATATAACTCAACATGTAGAATTATCATACTTCTTCTCCCCCTCAAGAATTGCATACGAAGATGCCATTCTTGATTAAACAAGTGAATATCTTTAAGATGTAGTCTCTTCACGCTTCTCCCCCTCGAAGGTTGCAAATGATGTCGCCATCGCCATTTTAATTGAGCAAGTGGAATAAGAAAACAATCAACGGTAGCCCGGTTCACTTGATAATTGAAAGCGCATAGAAAAAGCATGAAGCATGTTGATGAGAATGGTCATTAATTGAGAAGATTTCTATTCTTCATAAGATAAAGCGCACTGAAGCGTACACTTTTCTTTTCTTTGAGGAACGCGGCTTGAACTGTTGTGTTCAAACGTCATAATCTCTTTCTTTTCAGCATCTCTTGGCAAAACTTGTAATCAACCCCATTATCATTCAGTAGGCTCTTTGTCGTGACAGCTTATGGAGAAAACCCAATATGATGAATTTGACCCTGAAGTAAACTAACCCGAACTCGTGACTTAAACTTGCACATATGTAACAAAGAGCGGTGCCGATTTCCATTAGAATCTCTAAGTACTCTCTAAGTACTCTATACTCTTCAACCAACCAACCATCAAGTCTAAGACGTACATTACCTCTTGAAAGTCCACAATTTAATGTGACACTGAGCACTACAACGTAACTCCTTAAAGTGATAGTTATTTTGTGGTGGTAAGAGCCCAATTCCCCCAAGTGGTAAAAGAAAGGAAAAATTCACCCAACAATAACTATATTTCCAAGTCTTTGTTTTTTATAATAAGCTCGAACAAGGATCTTGAAGAATCTTCATCCAACCATCCCCGATACCTTCAGATACTAAGTACACTCGACAGTGAAATTTCACTTCAACTTCAAATAAATAATAATGATTTAACGCCGTTGTCACATCTCTGGTTAAAAGCTCAACTCTAGCCTCCTTTTACGTTTTAAGTGAACTATGATAATGGTTTCATCCCGACCATGGTTAAAAGCACATAACCCCGTAAAACCTTGTAATAACCAAGCTGCCATGAAGAATATCCAAACAATCACCCAATTCATGAAGTACACCCTTTTATCCCTTCTTCGAAGTAGAAACCGTGGCACCAACATCAAATAAGATCCCGAAATACACTTTCCTTTCTCCAGGATGGTTCCATCATCACGGGATTTTACAATTCTATGGTTTAAACCGAGAAATAGTTTCTTTACCGGATCTTACAAAACCAAGAATAAACCGTAAGATAGATCCGGAAATGCACTTAACAATTATCAGGATGTTTCCATTGTCACAGGATTTTACAAGTCTATGATTTAAACCGAGAAATAGTTTCTTTCGCGGGATTTTACAAAATCAAGACTAAACCGTAAACAATGTTAGTTTGAACGTGTTATGACAACTTTGGTTTCGGTGAATATTTATTTTAGGGGAACATGCAGTGGTTCATCAATGGTTCATTATCCAACATCAATAACATCATCAACAATTCTTTACCCATATGTAGACAACTTCACAAACCATACTAAGTCGAGTAGTATACACTACTTCCCCCTGAGATTGACCGTAAAACATCAAAGTACACGATTCTCCCCTATGATGGTTTCGAACTTTCGGAAGCATCATTAACATGTACGACCATTTGCACAAAAAGTTCTTGTCATAAGCAAACATCTTGAAAAGTCATGACTGACGCTAAAAATTATTGAAATTTTTTGCTTAGACTCAAGTATCATTGACAGTTTGTAGCGAAGAATATTCCTTGAGAATTGCTTATCACATCACAACCATTCAACCCTTTGGTAAACACATCATACACATATTCTGTTGGCTATTGATGTGACTACTTGGTGAAGTAAACTCAATATACCAAACTTGATTATAAAGTAGAATTCCCCAGATTTGTTACTTAAACTTGTACTAATCCTCGTGAAAAAGAAACGGTGTACCCAATGTACAAACCTCTTGACATATCCTCATCTGCGTGAGACACCGAAGTGATAGTTACATTGTGGGTTAAGCGAGAAAGAATCACAAACGTAACTAAATAGTCAAGTCTTTATCACACTCTATAAATGCCAAATCAAGTCATCTTCGCGGAAGGGTAGAAAGAAAGAAGACGAAATAAGTAAATACGCCCGGAAAACCTCACTTCAAATCCAAATAAGAAATACCGTCCAAACAACCCCGCAGTCAACTTTGTTCAATGACAATTCAAACCGTGACATAAAATCCTTCGTTAAAATGTATATACCAAAGTATCAAACCCCATAATACAACAAATCTCATCAACATACCGAATCTCATTCTCAACTCACATCATCATCAAGTCTCTTCAGAAAATCTCATTTTATCCAAGTCTTATAAAATCCAAATCTCATAGAAAGTCACATTCTCAAATCTCATATATACGATCTAGATTTGAGAAGCCTAATCACCACTTTGAATCCGATCCAATTAGCAAAAATTAACCCCGATCCAATCAATAAATCCAAATATTTATCCCGAAACCAAATCTTCTCCCGATACACATCAGTCAAGCCCAATACATTGAAAAGCGCATGTCCATAAAACCTTAAAGTATTAGAAGGCCCATGACCACATATGCTCATATTTAGGTCCAATAATTAGCTCAAGCCTAAAGAATAGTACACAGACCAAATTCACTTAAACCAAACATTTATAATCCAACATGATTCAAAATTTTCATATCAAATCTCATGCATCACCTTAATATTCAAACATCAAATTCGGATAATAATATATCCGATCCATTATCAGGCCAAGTGATTATTCAAGTCCAATTATCCAAATGACCACAAATATGTTCGGCCCCTAACTGCTATTCGGATAATATAAATATGTCCAAATCTAGCCCATGTAACCGCCCAACACTCGTAACGCCCAAACGAAATATCACACAATCCCTTATCAGGCCCATGAAATCAATACCCGATCCAATATTAGGTTTACCCTAATTTTCGGGGTATAAAATACCACAGTATCTCTCATACACACACTAATCCCTAATATTTCTCATACCACTATCCACCCCCCACAAATAATTAACACCTTCCCATCCAAATCTGCTACTCACATCATCCAAGTAAATCCACTTGAATCCAAACATCCAAAACCAACTAAATAATTCGAGGACGTTCTAGCTCGCCACAGGGTTGGCTCGAGCCTTGCATAAATGCCACAGGGATGGCAACAGGATCAGTCAAGGTGTATCAAAGGTAGGTTTTCCATTTCCTTTTAGAATATGAGACATTCATTTTTGTATATTCAAATCGAAAGAAAGATTGTCTATAAGCACTTTTGTTTTTAAACTTTCTTTCAATTTTTTCGGGAAATTAACAAAAAGAACCTTTGATCTGTAAAACCTGAAAATTTAAAATACGAATAAAGACTAAAATACCCTTAGAATAAAAAATTATAAAATACGTAAAAATATATTACTAACACTTAAAGAGATTAAAAGATTAACTTGCGAATATTTAAAAACCTAATTAAAGTATATTGCGTAATTTATTTGGTACGACGAAGAGTTAAAGTTTCGTAAATGTTTTGGGTCGCGTTTGGTTTGTGTTCGTGAGCCAAGGGCCGAAGCCCAAGGTGTGGCGAGGTGAATGGTGTGACCGGTTGGACTAAACCCAACCCAAACCCAATTACTTTCCTAGTTTAACTCAAATACTACAACTATAAATACAACACATATTCATTAAATTGGAACCCTAGTTATTTTGCTCTCTTTTTTTTTCTCCCTTGCTCGGCCGAGACTCACACAAACACACCTTTGGTGTCGATTTTGCTCAACCAATTGAAGGTATATCGCTTGTTTGTTTTCCTTTAACGTATCTTATACGTATATGTCAAGTTATATTTGTTTCGCTGCTATGTTTCTTTTTCTTTTGGCCGAGAGTTGTGAACCAAACAATAAGAAACCCTAACTCATTTAACTTCTAAATAATAATAAACATGTAACGAAGATGGGATATTGAATCGAGTTATGTTTGTGTTGTTTTGATGAGGTCAAACCTATTAACTAGATCCGAACCATGTTTAGCTTATGAGTAATGAATATAACTTAATAGCTTGAGTAAGTAAAGTATTTAGATGAGTTAATACATGTAAACCCTAATATAACCGAAACCCTAATTTGAATTGAATTACATATGAGTTTTGAAGATGCATTAATTAAGTAAAGGTTATGTTAAACATAAACCCTAGTTTTGATATGATAATTTATTAAGTTATGCTAAACCCTAATAGAGTAAATGCGTGATTAATATGCGTAATGAGTAACTTATATGTCACATAACATCATAAATGTGAACGTTGAAACATACAAAGGAAAGAGTATTATGTGACGAGTTAGGTTAAGTAATTAGTCATTAAAAGACGTAACAAGTAAGCTAATGAATATTAATGAGACATTAAAGAATGAAAACCCTAAACGTTAATAAAAGATATATAAACCCTAATTTACTATATTAGTATTAAAACCTTTAAGTCTCATTTAATTATAGAAACCCTAAAACATAAAAAGATCATGGTGAAGATTATGGAATCATTAATAATATATACGACGTTAATGTATATAGGTTCGTGAAGAAGGAGTAATTTTTGCTTCCCTGCTTCGACTTTTGATCTTTTGCTTTTGAATAAGGTACGGATATTCGACCTTTTCAAGAAAGGTTTCAGATGAAGTTTTCTTTTCGCTTCCATATTAGGATTTCCTAAACCTTTGCTATGAACCCTAATGTGTTTATTTGAGTCGTTGTTTATCCGAACTTTGATTTTTGAATCATAAAACATCCGATTTTGAACTATATGATATGAAGGCTTTGATTTTGAAAATATGATTAAACGCTTGATAAAATATGATCTATGTCGCTTATGACATTCTTATTTGATTCGATAGTTGACACCCAAGCCAAATATAACTAGTCATGGGGTTCCATGTCCGTGTCGTGAATGCACTTTCTCGACATGACTCTAGGCGAGAGAGTGATGTTCGCCACGCCCTTTCGTTATCTCAGTATGAGCTCAATTTGAATTATGATATGAATATTTGTCTGGGGCGATGGATGCATCCTAGATCCGTTATATGCCATATATTATCCGTTATATGTTATTTGTTATCCGATGATTGATGTTGCAAGCATGCACGCCCTTCATAACTCGTAGGTCTCCCTACAAATATGTTGCCTTATGTGATTATGATATGTTTCGATATGGCATATGTTCTGGGCTTTGAGGTAGTTAAGTTTATAAAATTTATTCGATATTCAATTATCTTTTGAAAAGACTATGATTTCACTATCTTTCTTTTACTTTGTTTCGTATTCGATTTTCGCTTCGTATTCTTTTGCTTGTATATCTGCTCACTGGCTTTGTAAGCTCACCGACTTTTCTTTTCTTCATGGCGGTATCTAAGCATTCGAGCCGGGTATTGCTTTGGGATGAGTCCGAGTGGACTTACCTTAGAGATTTAGCTTTGATATTATGATACCATTTAGACTTATGTTTTAGACTTTTCATTTGGAGTTTATTGATTTCACCATTGGGACCTATGTATTGAAGTCTTTGACTTGGATTATTTCCATATTTATGTTAAAGATTTCTTTTGGTTTATATGTTTGCTTTGATATGACACCATTACTTGTGATTCCTTTACCCTTGTGGGGTTGGGCTATAATTTATGGCATCGAGCCTGTGTTTACGACTTGTAGTCGGACCTGACATATGGAGCCTAGGTTTGAGACCTTAGAGTTTAGGATTTGACCCGTGAGGATTTGGGTAGACTTTAGGATTCCTTCGCATTCCATTTCGTATCTTACCTTTGTTCTTTTGCTAATCGTTTAGATGGTTCGAACTCGTACTATGAAGGCACGGATCATGATTGCTCATGGGTGCCAAGGTTTTCTAGCATCTGTTAAGGACACATCTTTGGAGAGTCCTAACATTGATAATCTTCGTTGTTTGCGAATTTGTCGACGTTTTCCGGATGAACTCCCGGACTTCCCCACCGAGAAGTTGAGTTTAGCATTGAGTTAATTCCTCGTGCCGAACCGATTTCAAGGCTCCGTGATCGTATGGCACCAGAGAATCAAGGAGTCAAGGAACAATCGCAAGAGATGATAGAAAGTGGATTTATTCGCCTAGTGTTTCTCCATGGGTGCACCTGCTTTGTTTGTGAAGAAGAAGGATGGAAGCATGCGTCTATGTATCGACTATCGTGAACTCAATCGATTACTATTCGTAATCTATCCTTTGCCGCGATAGACGATTTGTTTGATCAACCGCAAGGAGCTAAGTTCTTTTCAAGATTGACCGAGGTCCGCTACCATCGCCACGTGTGAAGGAGCAAGATGTTCCTAAGACCGCGTTTCGCATCAGATATGGTCATTACGAATTTCGTTATGCCTTTTGATTGACCAATGCGCCTACTGTGTTTATGGACTTGATGAATCGTGTTTTCCATGAGTTTCTCGACAAGTTCGTTATTGTTTTCATCGATGATATTTTGGTTTACTCTAAGTCTCAAGAAGAGCATGAAGAACATCTTCGATAGTTTTGGAGATTTTGAGGAAGAAGAAGTTGTACGCCAAATTTTCGGCGCGAATTTTGGTTGAGACAAGTTGCTTTCCTTGGTCATATCGATCACCGATGGTATAACCATGGATCCGTCTAGAGTTGAGGCTATCACTAAATGGCCAAGACCTACGACAAAGGATCGAGGTCGAGTTTTCTTGGACTTTTGGTTACTATAGACGTTTTGTTGAAGGTTTCTCTCGTCTAGCTTTGCCTTTAACCCAACTGATGAGGAAAGGTGAAAAGTTTGTGTGGACGGATGAACGAGAGAAGAGTTTTGAAGAATTGAAGCGGAGATTGGTGTCGGATCCTATTTTGACTCTTCCAACTGGTTCAGGAAGGATTATGGTATTGGTAAATTGGCAGAGATTTTCAGCAAGAGATCGTTAGACTTCATGGTACTCCGACATCTATTGTGTCCGATAGAGATCCGCGTTTACTTCTCGTTTCGGAAGGGTTTGCGTAAAGCTTGGGGTACTGACTTAATTTTAGTACGGCATTTCATCCTCAAACCGATGGTCAGTCAGAGAGAACTATACAGACCTTAGAAGATATGCTAAGGGCTTGTGCTTTAGAATGGACTGGCAGTTGGGACGAATTTTGGGGTTGGGTGGGGTTTGCTTATAACAATAGTTGGATGCTAGCAATTAAGGCGGCGCCGTTTGAACTTCTTTATGGAAGGAAGTGTAGAGCACCTATTTGTTGGGATGAAGTAGGTGAGCGTTTGATTGAGGGACCGGAAATGATAGAGATCACTAATGAGAAGGTAGCTGTGGCTAGAGAGAAATTGAAGGAAGCTAGGTCTCGTCAGAAGAGTTATGCTGATAAGCATCGTCGTGATTTAGAATTTCGGGTCGAGATCGTGTGTTTTGAAAGTTTCACCGCTTAGAGGTGTGAAACGTTTTGGAATCAAGGGCAAGCTTAGTCCTCGATTTATTGGACCATTTGAGATTCTAGAACGAATAGGAGAAGTTTCGATCGCTTAGCACTTCCGCCCGCTATCGCATGTTCATGACGTTTTCATGTATCACCCTAAGGGGATACAACTATCATCCGTTACACGCTGCTTCTTATCCGCTTGATCAAATTCAATCCGATATGTCTTTATCTCAAGAACCGTAAGCTATTTCGGAAAGACAAGAAAGAGTTATGAGGAATAAAGTTATTCCATTCGTTAAGATTCTTTGGAAGAATCATCCCGAACGTGAGGCTACTTGGGAAACCGAGGAGTCGATGCGCAAGTTATCCGCATTCTTTGAATAGTTTGGTATGTTCTCATTTCGCTTCGTTTCGTTTGCTTTCTTTTCATTTCGTTTCATTCAATTTTCGAGGACGAAAATTTTCTTTAGAGGGAAGAATTGTAAAACCCGAAAATTTAAAATACGAATAAAGACTAAAATACCCTTAGAATAAAAATTATAAAATACGTAAAATATATTACTAACACTTAAAGAGATTAAAAGATTAACTTGCGAATATTTAAAACCTAATTAAAGTATATTATGAACTTATTTGGTACCATTAAGAGTTAAAGTTTCAGTAAATGTTTTGGGTCGCGCTTGGTTTGTGTTCATGAGCCAAGGGCCAAGCCCAAGGTGTGGCGAGGTGAATGGTGTGACCGGTTGGACTAAACCCAACCCAAACCCAATTACTTTCCTAGTTTAACTCAAATACTACAACTATAAATACAACACATATTCATTAAATTGGAACCCTAGTTATTTTGCTCTCTCTTTTCTTTTTCTCCTTGCTCGGCCGAGACTCACACAAACACACCTTTGGTGTCGATTTTGCTCAACCAATTGAAGGTATATCGTTTGTTTGTTTTCCTTTAACGATCTTATACGATATGTCAAGTTATATTTGTTTCGTCGCGTTATGTTTCTTTTCTTTTGGCCGAGAGTTGTGAACCAAACAATAAGAAACCCTAACTCATTTAACTTCTAAATAATAATAAACATGTAACGTAAGATGGGATATTGAATCGAGTTATGTTTGTGTTGTTTTGATGAGGGTCAAACCTATTAACTAGATCCGAACCATGTTTAGCTTATGAGTAATGAATATAACTTAATAGCTTGAGTAAGTAAAGTATTTAGATGAGTTAATACATGTAAACCCTAATATAACCGAAACCCTAATTTGAATTGAATTACATATGAGTTTTGAAGATGCATTAATTAAGTAAAGGTTATGTTAAACATAAACCCTAGTTTTGATATGATAATTTATTAAGTTATGCTAAACCCTAATAGAGTAAATGCGTGATTAATATGCGTAATGAGTAACTTATATGTCACATAACATCATAAACGCGAACGTTGAAACATACAAAGGAAAGAGTATTATGTGACGAGTTAGGTTAAGTAATTAGTCATTAAAAGACGAACAAGTAAGCTAATGAATATTAATGAGACATTAAAGAATGAAACCCTAAACGTTAATAAAAGATATATAAACCCTAATTTACTATATTAGTATTAAAACCTTTAAGTCTCATTTAATTATAGAAACCCTAAAACATAAAAAGATCATGGTGAAGATTACGGAATCATTAATAATATATACGACGTTAATGTATATAGGTTCGTGAAGAAGGAGTAATTCTTTGCTTCCTGCTTCGACTTTTGATCTTTTGCTTTTGAATAAGGTACGGATATTCGACCTTTTCAAAGAAGGTTTCGTATGAAGTTTTCTTTCGTTTCCATATTAGGATTTCCTAAACCTTTGCTATGAACCCTAATGTGTTTATTTGAGTGTTGTTTATCCGAACTTTGATTTTGAATCATAAAACATCCGATTTTGAACTATATGATATGAAGGCTTTGATTTTGAAAATATGATTAAACGCTTGATAAAATATGATCTATGTCGCTTATGACATTCTTATTTGATTTCGATAGTTGACACCAAGCCAAATATAACTAGTCATGGGGTTCCATGTCCGTGTCGAATGCACTTTTCGACATGACTCTAGGGCGAGAGTGATGTTCGCCACGTCCTTTCATTATCTCGTATGAGCTCAATTTGAATTATGATATGAATATTTGTGCGTGGGCGATGGATGCATCCTAGATCCGTTATATGCCATATATTATCCGTTATATGTTATTTGTTATCCGATGATTGATGTGCGTGCATGCACGCCCTTCATAACTCGTAGGTCTCCCTACAAATATGTTGCCTTATGTGATTATGATATGTTTCGATATGGCATATGTTCGGGCTTTGAGGTAGTTAAGCTATAAAATTTATTCGATATTCGAATTATCTTTTGAAAAGACTATGATTTCACTATCTTTCTTTACTTTGTTTCGTATTCGATTTTCGCTTCGTATTCTTTTGCTTGTATATCTGCTCACCGGGCTTTGTAAGCTCACCAAGACTTTTCTTTTCTTCCGCAGTGTATCTAAGCATTGAGCTCGGGTATTGCTTTGGGATGAGTCTTGAGTGGACTTACCTTAGAGATTTAGCTTTGATATTATGATACCATTTAGACTTATGTTTTAGACTTTTCATTTGGAGTTTATTGATTTCACTGGGACCTATGTATTGAAGTCTTTTGACTTGGATTATTTCCATATTTATGTTAAAGATTTCTTTTGGTTTATATGTTTGCTTTGATATGACACCATTACTTGTGATTCCTTTACCCTTGTGGGGTTGGGGCGTTACAGATCAATGATGGAAAACGTTTTGTGGGTATGACCATATGAGGTTGGATGCAACAAGTAACTCCCCAAAACAAATATGAGATCACTTAATGGAACTGAGATGATATTGATTCTTACACGAACCAAGGAAATGATGTAACATAATTTGTTATACTCTTTTCGTTACCTCGTATAGAAACAACGATTTAGATCAGTGAAGAGTTTTGTACATCTCATGTGTGTGGCCCTTGAGGCATGATAACACATTAAAAATAGCATGAGATACACGTATGAGATCTACCACTTAATTAATCCATTCAATTTGTTTAATTCGAATGACCAATCCAAGATAAGGAAAAACAAGCTGAGTAGTTTATTTCTTTCGATTTGATAGAGAGTCATAGAAACTTTTCGATATCATTTCCTTTTATGATTTAATCGAGACTTGGAAGAATGAATCTGTGATGATAGAGGTTCAAGGAAAAATCTTTTAAAGATAAACCTTGAACCTTTCTGAGATCTTGTTATGCTAATGTGATTTCGAAGAGGTTGAAAGAAGGATAGTTAAGGTTTTATTAGGTTTGATTCGTATTAGATTGTAGAGAGTGTAATGACTTTTGAGAAGCTCTTGTTTGAATCTCTTGATGTTTGGTGTTAATGATTTGATGTACTGATGGTTGAATGATACTGGTCTTGTAGTCTTGTTGGTTGACTGAATCTGGTCTTGTAGTCTTGTTGGTTGAATGATACAGATGGTTAAACATGCTTATCTTCACAATCTTTCTTACAAACCTCAAAAGGCTTGTGTCAAGTCGCTTCATCTTTTATAACAGAAGTCGCATTCTTTTACTGGTCAACAAGTCGCTTTAAAGTTTATTTGACAACTCGCATCCATGAGAGTTGACAACTTGCATCTGGTTTGGTTAACAACTCGCATTCAAAAATGCTAGTAGAAAACTCGCATCAAGTTCAAAGAATCTGGACATTTTTCAGTCAACTCACATGCTAGTTAACCCAACTCGCAGTCAGAATAACTTCGCTCAAAAGCAAGTCAGAATCGCATAGGGACCATTGACTCTGGACATTTATTGACAACTCGCATCCAGGATGCATTGAATCTGGACCAGAAACACAACTCGCATTGAACAACAAACACAACTCGCATCCAAGAATCCCATGTGAACAGCAGCCAGAAAACAGTAAAAACCTTAGAACATTAAAAACTCAGTGATACGAGTTTAGAATCAGTAAAAAACTAACAACAGTTAAAAACTTGCTCAACCAATTAGACCATTTTCAGTGTTAAGGATTCCAATAAAACTATTAACTTGCTCAAACTGAAACACGCACAAAACAAGAATCAACACATTCGACATAAGCGTTCAACGCAATTACAACCGCATCAAACACACATCAAACCGCACCATAAACCATACAAATCATCAAAAACAACATAACCTTGGCTCTGGTACCAATTGTAGGATCGTATATTTTATGTTGTTTAGATGATTCGGGTGGTCTAGGTAGATGATTAAACAAGATAGCCATGTTAGAGAGATGAAGAGAGGAGAGGGTGTTTTCTAGAGAGAGAAACAATACAAATGTAAGATTAGATTATGAGAGAAGCACCACCCTTCCCAAGGATGGAAGGGGTAATTATAGTTACAAACTAAACGACCTCCTGACGACCTGTGGATCAGGTATACAGTGGGTAAAGACCCGTCCTTCCTCCACGGTGTTACACTAAACTAATAACTACGCTACTAACTAACTAATTAACTACTAAATAATGTAAATAACGACATGTCTATGAGCTAACATATGCTAGACCATATATGGGGTGACCGACACTTTTTCATGGAATTTCCAATTCCTAACACAAGGTGTTGGAAAAATTTCTTCATGGGTGAGTAGCTTGCTTTTCTTCAAAATAATTTTAATAAATCTTGGGTACATAAGAAATTTCGTTTTGGAATCCACATTCTTTACCATATTTTCAAAACATATGAGAGCAATAGCAATATTGCTACTGAATTGCTCCCAAGCGGTTTTCTTTGGACTAATACAGTGAAGAAGTGTATGTATTAAAAACCTTTATTGTGGGGAGAAACAACCTTTTTGAAATGTCAGTTTTTGATTTGATGTATCATATCCCATTCTGGATAGGTGTTGAAAATTTTTAGTATTTGGTAAGTCAAAAAGTCCATCCTCATCTTCTAATCGGAGATGTCTCCTCAAGGAAGATTCAGATATCCTAATCTTCTTAGCATCTACCTTAGCTTTTAACTTTTTGTCCCCCTGTTCCAATGTTTTGACAGTAGCAGCCTGCCAAAATAATTGAATATAGGAGACATAGATAGTGGGATTTGTGATAAGAGCATACCTTATGTATGATTGGTTTAGAAAATCCACTATCTGATGAAATTGTTCACTACCTTCAGGCTTTTCCAAAAACGCAACTTGATTGTGAGATTTGACGAACTCCAAAGTATTCATGATAAAAGTTTTGTTATACTGCTTGGTTTTGATCGGTTTAGGTTTAATTAACAGCTGGTACTGGCAATTGAGATTTTATTAGCGATGAGAGAGTTGCGTATGTGATAATCTTGCTCTTAATAAAATCATATAAGAATATGAAAAGCGAATAATTATCATAAGAAACAACCCTATAAATATAACTTAGACACATAAAAATCTCCAACGGCTAGTAAAAATGGTTTTAACCGCACATTACCAACGGCTACTCCGCAGTACAAAAATTTTACGCTAACAGTACAAACTTTACACTAGCAGTACAAACCTTTTGACAAAAAATTTATCTGACAGTACAAACCTGTAATCTTTAAAAAAAACATACTGTCCACCAGATTTTGAGAAAACTAAGTGTAAATAGAGAACACTTATCATAGTTTTTAGCAAACTACCAGCTATCAATGGATTTGAGATTTCTTTAAAAATAGCCGTTTGCTTTGGACTAGTTAACTCTTCACTGTGAAGTATGGTGAGTTCAAAACCATATAGTTTTTGGTAAATTATCAACCATGAACGGATTTGAGAAATCTTTACAAAGATCCGTTTGGTTTTGGACTTGCCAGTTCTTCATAACACATGGTGAACTGATTACCATTACACTCTCCAATGCATAAATCCACTCCAAAGATGAAATCTTCAAGAAGATGGAAGGACTTGCTTGCAAAAGAAGTTTTCCTAACCTGCAAATGTTAGTAGACACCAAGAAAAATACAATCCAAGATGTTCACACATATGAACTTATCAGGTTATAAAAGCATTACCAAAATTTCACATTGACAATACAAACTGCTTTTATCAGAAAACTTAATGTAGCAGTAGAAACAAACTTTGACTTCAATAACAGTACAAATCCTTTACAAAACTTTACAAAAACACAAAGAGATAAGATTTTTGTTTATTGATTCATCATACCAACACTTGCAATTAAAAACTGAAATCTACCCACATCAAAGCCTTTTGTGAGCAAATCTGCAACATTGTTATCAATATGAATTTTAACAATTTGAATAAGTTTCGTTTCATAACAATCTCTTATAAAATGATGTCTTATCTCAATATGCTTTGTTTTTTAGTGAAAAACATGATTTTTAATTATGCACATTGTACTGCTATTGTCAATATAAGGCTTGGTGTTCATAAAATTGTACCCGTAGTCCAGTAATTGATTTTGTATCCATAGCACTTGACCACAGCAACTTGAAGCAGCAATGTACTCTACTTCAGTAGTAGAACTTGCCACCACTGTTTGTTTCTTACACTGCCATGAAATCAACCTATGTCCAAGATACTGACATCTTCCAGTAGTTGATTTCCTATTCGAACATGCTCCAGCATAATCACTATCTGAGTATGCCACCAGATCAAAGGGTAAATCTTTAGGATACCAAAGGCCCAACCTAGGTTGACTCCTTAAGTACCTAAAAATCCTCTTGACAGCATTCAAGTGAGACATCTTGGGAGACACTTGAAATCTGGCACAAGCACATACAACAAACATGATGTCTGGCCTTGAAGCTGTTAGATACATCAAAGACCCAATCATGGACCTGTAGAGATGTATATCAACCTCTTCACCATCTTCATCTTTAACCAGAGGCTTGTTTGGATCCATAGTAGTCTTAGCAGGCTTCACATCATTAAACCCAAACTTCTTCAAGATATCAGTCACATACTTCTCCTGACTGATGAAAATGCCTTCATGTTTCTGCTTGACTTGAAGACCTAAGAAGAAAGTTAGTTCACCCATGGAACTCATTTGGAACCTGTTGTGCATTAGCTTCTCAAACTCATCACATAACACCTTATTTGTTGAACCAAAAATAAAGTCATCAACATAAACTTGAACCAGTAAGATGTCACTTTTAGTCCATTTTATGAACAAGGTTTTGTCAATGTGCCTCTAACAAACCCATTGGTCAACGAATATTTGGATAAGGTGTCTTACCAATCTCTAGGAGCCTGATGTAATCCATACAGTGCCTTCTCTATCTTGTAAACTTTATCTGGAAATTCAGGATATTCAAAACCAGGTGGTTGGGAGACATATACTTCTTCCTCAATTATCCCATATAGGAAAGCACTTTTACATCCATCTAATACACTGTGAAGTTCTTGTATGAAGCATAAGCCAAGACCAGTCTGATAGCCTCTATTCTTGCTACTGGTGCAAACACTTCATCATAATCCATGCCTTCTTCTTGAGTGTATCCCTGAGCCACTAACCTTGCCTTGTTTCTAACCACTATACCTCTTTCATCCCGTTTGCATCTAAAAACCCATTTTGTTGCTATTGCTTTCTTTCCATTGGGCAGATCCACCAAGGTCCAAACTTCTTGAAGCTTAAATTGCAGCAACTCCTCTTGCATAGCCTCCACCCAGCTTGAATCTTGTAATGCCTTGTAAGCATTCTTGGGTTCCATCTGTGACACAAAACAAGCAAACATGCAATTTTGAAGATCTTTGTGGCTATTTCTCTGATGAAGGGTTTGATCAAATACCCCTTGATTCTTCAATCCTTTAAGTTTGCTCCTTGTTTGAACAGCAGACTGAGAATCTCCTAGAATTTGATCTCTTGGGTGATCTTTATGAATTCTTGTGGTGTGTGTAGGACTGGTAGAATAAGAAGACTCCATATTATGTAGATCAACATCTGCACTAAAACCATCCAAAACCTCATCATTAGTGTCTTCATAAATATGCTCCAAACCTGGAATATTAGGATCATCTGGATAGTCAGGATCAACATAGGACTTCCCATCTTTATCCACTGTGGGAAACCTTGGATATGGAGAACTGCTAGGCTTAGCAGTAGAAACTGTTGGCCTAGAGATAGGAGTGTCAATAGTAACTGGTAAACTAATGACAAACGTATCAATAGAAACTGGTGGGCTAGTGCCAGTTTCTCTTCCTCCCTTAGCAGAATTTGTTGATGTACTATCTTGGACTTCATCATCAATTTGTGGTCCTTCAGTAACCACCATATGCACATCAGAAGGTTTAGCCCCACCTTCTGCATCACCTTTTGCCACACTTTCCAGAGGATCATCTTCTGGGCTCTTTTTCTTTAACTCTTTGGGCATAAGAAGTTTATCCAACTTCCATTTTTCAATCAACACAAAGTCTTCTGCAGATCCATTCTTCTTAGCTTGTGAACCTGCATTAGAATTGACTTTATTACTTACAGACTGGTTAGTTGTACTTGTAGACACTGGATCATAGTTCATAGTTCTTGTTAGAGAATCAATGTCAAATAACGAGTCAGGTTCATTTCCTGCAATGTTAGGTGTACTCTCACTAAACTTAACATGTAAATTTTCTTCCACATGCCTAGTTCCACTGTTAAACACCCTAAAGGTCGTGCTATTAGTGGAGTACCTTACAAAGAACCCTTTGTCTGCCTTCTCATCAAATTTGCCTAGGTGGTCTATGGTATTCAAGATAGTAACAGGACACCCGAATGGTTTTATGAAATCTATCATGGGCTTTCTACCATGCAACAATTCATAAGGGGTCTTGTTATGAGGCTTAACTTCTTTACTCCTATTTTGCACAAAACAAGCAGTACTAACTACTTCAGCCTAAAACGTAGTAGGTAATTTAGATTCAGACAACATAGTCCTAACTGCCTCAATTAATGTCCTATTCCTCCTCTCAGCCACTTCATTTTGTTGAGGAGTCCTAGCCACACTAAACTGTCTTAAAATACCTTTATCCACACAGTACTGATTCATTACACTATTCTTAAATTCAGTTCCATTGTCACATCTGATTACCTTTACTTTGTGATTTACTAAGTTTCTAATCTTACTATAAATGCCTTAAGGATTTATGATGTTTCATCCTTAGTTCCTAGGAAGAAAACCCAAGTGAACCTAGTGTAATCATCAGTGACAACTAAGCAATACATCTTCTTATTCAAACTTCTCACAAAAGTTGGCCCAAACAGATCCATATGCAACATATAAAGGGGCTCAGAAATAGTATTTACAACTTTGGTCTTACAAGAAGCTCTGTGTTGTTTCCCCATCTGACATGCAACACAGGTTTAAGGATTTTCAAAAACTTTTGAAGGCAAACCTCTAACAAGGTTTCCCTTTACCAATTTATTTATTGTTTTGAAATTAAGGTGACCAAGTCTCCTATGCCAAAGCTTGGATTCATCAACATTGGCTTTTGCAAATAGACAAGTTAAATCTCTTTCGGGAATTATGTCCTTTATGTCAACATTGTATATGTTGTATGTTTTAGGGATTCTAAGAAGCACAAATTTATTATCAGGCATCTTAAAATCAGGAGATAGGACAAGACATTCAGTGTTGGTAAAAAGAGCTGAATTCTTTTTGTCACACATTTGTGAGACACTAAAGAGGTTGAACTTAAGTCCGTTTACAAAATATATTTTTTCAAAATCTAATTTCCTAGTTTTAATTGTACCTCTGCCAACAATCTTCCCTCCTTTGGGGTCATTCCCAAAAGCAACATATCCACCATCTATAGCTTCAAAATCTTCAAGATTGGACATGTCACCAGTCATATGTCCAGAGCAACCACTGTAAAAAATTGCTTTATCCTTTAGCTCCACCTGTAAGTTGCCCTACACATAAAAGAAGAGAATCAGTTTCTCTTGGGGACCCAAGCCATTACTGACTTGGGTCTGCCTTATGCATCAACATAGTCAAATTGTTTAAAGTCCATTGATGCACTGCTGTATCTGGAAACATGATCTAAAAAATTTATTTTTGGTTTCCAGACCTAGCAAGCTGAGGCCTTTACAACATAAAAATTATTGCCCATTACAGTGTCAGTTATTACTTTTGGCTCAGCAGTAGAAACTGCTTTTGCCTTAGTAGTACAAACATCTGTACATTTTTGAAAAGACCTTTGCTTATTTGGAAGAATAGTAGTAATGGATCTAGTTGCACCAGATCTCATCAATACTATCCTTGGAACCATTTTCTTGTTATCATGAGGGTGAGTTTGTTTAGAAAACGTTTTGTGAGTCGCCCTGATGTTATGGTTCCTTGAAGATTTTCTGCAGTAAAAACATTTTTCCTGCAAATGCTCAAAACTACCACAGTTATAACAAGCCTTTTTAACCAATGTAAAATCATCACCTAATTTTTGTGTTATTAGGTTGTTACAGTTTCTTTAGTTACCTCTTGGCCTATTATTGTGCCTTATAGGCATCTCTCTAGGTTTCTCATTATATTCAACTGTCTTCCTAGAGATACTTGCACCTAACACAGGTTTTACAAACCTAACATGTTTAACTGTTATAGGTTTTTCTAGCTCAATATGCTTAGGTGTTTAACTCAACCTTTTCCTCATCACTATGTCGATGTCCAATATTCAATAGTTGGGGCATCAGATGACTGCTTCTCAACATTAGGTGTGTCATGGCTGTTTTCACTACACTCTCCTACAATTGTGCTTCCTACTTCTCCTATGAAGGAGATTTCTTTCTTGGGGGGGGGGCATAAGCACCTAAAAGTGGAGGAGCTACTTCATTATATCCTAAGCCATTACCTTTTCTCATCAGATGCATATTGAAGTTTATCAACTGTAACCATGTGTTTTTCTTTTTCATCTAAAGCATCATCTTTTTCCTCTGAAGCTTCTTCTAGTTTTTGATTAAGAACATTAATTTCACAGTCTTTTTTAAAAATATGACCCTCTAGAATAGCTATCTTATCCACATACTCTAGCTCATTTTGCTTAAGATATTCTAATTTTGTTCAACTGATTTTAGACCAACTTTATATCCTAAGTTATCTAATTTCAGTTTCTCAACTTCTTCTCTTAAACTCTCATTCCTAGCCTTAAGCTCTTTTAAAGTATCTACACAAGATTTGTATGAACAACCAGAATCATTAGATACCTCAGAGTCAGAACCAGATGATGAAGAAGCATAGGCCATTAGAGCAAAGTTGGGTCCATCTTCAATCTGATCACTCCAGTCATACTCCCCTAGACCATCACAGGACACCAAAGTTGTAGTGGTCTTTTCATCCTCAATAAGAATCCTCCTTTGAGTGTCTCTAATCTTCTTAGGAGCCCTAAATTCTCTGGCAAAGTGTCCTTTCCTCTGACAGTTGTAGCACTCAATCTTAGATTTGTCAAACCCTGCAGTTGCTCGTGCCTTGAACTTAAGCTCCCTTCCAGTCTTCTTAAAAAATCTTCTTGCCCTCATAGTCAACATAGCCATCTGCCACTTAATGTCAATTTCTTCCAGATCATCAGGGTCGGTCTGCTCCAAATCCTGATTTACTACATGTGTACTGGTAGTAAGATCAGCCAAGAAAGCACAAATAACAGCATCACTTATGTTATCACTAGCAGTAGAAACTCCTTAAGCAGTAGAAGGAGTTATTGTCTGACCCTTTTGAAGATACAAAAGCTAGATTTTGTGTGCTAGAGGTTAAACTAGATGTTCCCTTAACTTCAAATTCATACACTTTAAGATTATTGTATAAATCATCCAAGGTCATCTTATCAAGATCATATTTGTTCCTCCATATCACAGTATGCATGCTCCATTCAGGTGCTAGACTTCTGAGGAACCTGAGATTGATGCCTTCTTGAGGAATTGCAGCTTTCATGAGTGCAAGTTGGCTCACAAGTTTCTACAGTCTATCACGAGTCTGATCAATACCTCCAGAACTCAGAGCAACAAAGTTCTCAAACTGATGCTTCAAAAGATTCTTCCTTGACTTCTTTGTTGCATCATTCCCACCAAACCTTAGTTCAATAGCATCCCACATAGATTTGGCATCTTCAATCTCACAGAAGCTCAATTGATACTCATTAGGTAACCCCATTAGAAGGATACTATGAGTCTTGATCTCCATTCTTCTCTGAGCTTTGTCTTCATTATTCTTGATGGGTACATCCTTCCCATCAGCACCTTAGCAGGTAGAGAATCACCATTCAGAACGATTTCCCACATAGAATAATCCAGCATCTTTAGATACTGTTGCATTCTTAGCCTCCAAAGCTCATACTCTCCAGTCTTTAGCATGGTACCTTTGATGCAGTTACCATGTGTGTAGAATCAGCTTCCATGACTTCAGTAGTTGTTTGAACACAAATTTTCTTTTATCACAGCTTCTAGATCACAAGCTCTGATACCACTTGTTGATCCTAGTTGAGCAATTGATCAAATTGATTGAGCTAGATAAATCTAACACAAACAAAGTATAGCAAGCTGTCTTGTAACACCCCAACCCGACAAGGGTCTGAATGTCATATTATGGAGTCATATTAGAACATACTAATAAAATTTGCAAGCGGAAGTCTTATAAAATAAAATACCAAGTCATATAAACGAATGACTTACAAAGGAAAATACATAATCCAATATGTTTAAAAGATACGAAATATTAAAACGAATGCTCTTCCAAAAGCAATTAAGGAAGCTAGGGTCGGATCACTCAAATGCTCCTGCTATCAGCCCAACAAAGCCCAACATCCCACTAGGTACCTGCCGCATGGAAAAGAAATGCGGCTAAGCTTAAAAAGCGCAGTTGACAGATATAACAAAACAAAAGCTAACATAATCAAAATAAAAAAACGAAACAAGGAGACCGATAACAAAGTCTATGTATGAAGTCATTTTGACTTGAATTATTTCCGCATTTATGTTAAGATTTTGTTTGGTTATTTAGAACGAAATGAGCACAATGAGTCAATGAGGAACATGCAGAACACAATATTAACAGATATCCATAAGAAACATAAATCAAAGGAGACCAAAGCAAGGCAACGCATCGATGAACATATATAAGTACCTATAAGTAACCAAACATACAAGTACCGAAACATAATCAAATAGGAGTTGATGAACAGTATCATAATCAAAACAAGTAACCAAACAGTGAACAAGCATATCAACCAGCGGATAATCTAAACATAAATATGGCAAAACAACAAAACAAATAATCAAATATAAGCTAAGATAAATTCTTTAAGCAGGCGGAAGCAACTGAATAGGATGTAAGTATGGCAATCACACAAGTCAGATAATCAACAATTATTAAATAGAACAAATATCCTAACAAGCGGAAATATCAACAAAATTATAAGCATGTTAATCACATGTACCAGGTAGGAATACTGAACGAACATCATAATTAATTAAAGTAACTGAACAAGAATATATCATGGCAAACTAAACAAGTCAACTAAACAGATAACATAAGCTGAACCAAATTCCATCATTAAACGGTAGCATGAGCAGAAGTGTAAGCATTGCATATCAACAAGTCATGTAGCATTCATTACTATGCCGAACCATTATCATAAGCAACGAAAAAATACCAAACAGAAGTACAAGCATGGTAGTCACAAATAGCAGATAAGAATACTAATTGATAAACATAGCCCACGGAAATAATTGAACTAAGGTATAACATGGTAAACGAATAAGTCAATAATTACATACTGGCCCAACAAACGGATAAATCAAATAGTCACATAATAGCATGATAATAGATGAATCAGATAATCATATAATAGTACGGTAAACGGATAAAGTGGAAATCTGACATATAAGCTTGGCAGCCAACCGAAATGGAGGGAGAGTATAGTAAATCAAATGAACTGGAATATAGTATGGTAGTCGGATGAATCACATAAGGATATTGAGTGAATGTATAATCAAATGGAGAACTGGATAAAGTATGGTATAGCAACGAATGAATAAGAACATCATAAATCTACCACGAGCCTAAACCAATCAAACCATATCATATCATAGTAACCATGGAGTAGCTAGCTCCCAAAATGTGAAGGACGTGTATTATACACAACACCAATCACCAAACCAAATGTAGCAATATCAAATACAAAACAAATCTAGGATGCACCCATACACCCCTGCAAACAAATCATAGTGGCCAAACATATCTTTCTTGAGCTCATAATCATATATCAAACAAAGGGACAGTGTGGAACATCACTCAACCACACTAGAGTCATGCCATTGGTGCATCAATGACACGACCATGTTACCTTCATGGCTAGGAAACAAATTGGCTCGGGTATCAAACTAAAGCAAAGGAAGTGAAACTAAAGTCAAATGTCTAAGTCATATCAACGTCCAAATGCCAAAGGTTCATATCAAAGGTTCACAAATCTAAGGGTGCATAGCAAAGTTCAACAAAGCATAAGTCAAAGATCATATAGGAAGCCATAAAGGAAAGGCTCAGAGCAAAAGCATCATACGAAGCTAAGTATCAAAAGATGTGTACGAATCATGAGAAAGCTTAAGAGATACGGTTAGAATATCTGTACCTCAAATCGCAAATGAATCCATATCGGAAAACACAAGGATCGAAAGTTACTCCTTCTTCAGCGAATCTACATGAATTAATTACCGCTTAATATTTTAGAATCTATTTCATAGTTTTAGGGTTCATCAATATTCATATTTCAAAATTAAGGTTTCTTTCCATTTTTAGAAACTTGAAATCTTTAGCAGGTTTCCATATTTAGTAACTTTAGGTTAATATTCATAATTAATTAAAATTGAGTTAGTCAAAATAGGAACAAAAGGGAATCTTGGAATAGTTATTAATAAAACCCTTTTTTTTCGAAACCACACACTCCAATCTCAGAACAAATAAAAACCCTTCCCCAAATTAAACACTAGCGAAAACCCACTTATAACTATACGAATAAAAGAGGCGCCAAGCGAGACCAAAACACATGTGTTTATCAAGACCACAACAATTTACAAACCCAAATCTTATAAACCAAATATTACGTATTATCACCCATCCTTATTACCACAATACATGCGATTTCATTTCCAGATTTTTGGTACACATATTAATGCCAAGTATGAATACATTGTAATTCATGTTTACAACTTATAGTTTAAAATATTAACATCCTCTTTGATCCATAATACTCCATGCCGATCATATGTAAATAAATATAGGTTTTATATGGACTCAACACATGATAGGTCGACACCCAAGACTACAAACATAAGTGTAAACCTGATTTGCCAACCAATAAGAATCATGACCGATCTCACATTTTCATGCATGTAAACACAACCATGACTCAGAACCTTGATAGATTACCCAACCCATGCCCATACGACTACACATAAATGTACATGCGACACCCACATTAAGTTTAACACTCATAACTCCATACGTATAACACATACCCACCCTATTCCTTTTTATATCCGATTAACAAAGGCATATACACACATCCCATGCTAAATTATGAAATCACACATGAACCCATTGTCTTTCTAAATCTGACACTTATAAGTTTAGGCACACCCCGACCCATAAATTACCAATACTCGAACTCGACTCCAAAGAAAGAACACACATGCGAGATCAAACACAAGAATTTACAGCTATAACACTCTATGACCCAAATCCTAATTCATAACTCGCCCATATACACAACACACACACACAATTGCAAACATAAACTACTAGTCGACACTCACCAAAATCGACCACATAAAATCATAACTCAATTCTATATTCCCGTTTAAACCCACTCGACTCAAATACAAATCCGGAACCCACAGCATGCACACGACTAGAATACAAACCAAGACTATAATCAAGACCTGGTCTATCTCACACAATGCTCGACCTTATTATTAACAAGCCTCCTTATCATATTTTACGTGTCAAAATCTTTTAAAAAAACAAAACCTGTTCGTATGATAACATGTTTTAAATCTTGATTACATATGTACAAGTGTCGACTGAGTACAAGAAAACAAAGAGAAAATAAATCATCTTTGGTCGACTAGACAAGAAACGAACGGGGCAAATTTTGGGCTTGGATTAAAACGCGAAAACTCCATTGATTAGTACTTCTTCTTTGCTTCGTTCCTTCTTCTTTCCTTGAAGGATAGAGATGTGGAGGTGCGATCCCTTGCAAAGAGGACATAAATTAAAAAGTCTAAAAATAAAAACTAACCGTCCGATTTCAATCCCACGGTTGGGATTGAAACTAGAAAAAAAAAGCGGAGAAATACATTATCTGACTAATAGAAGGGTACAATTGTAATTTCATATTTCCCTCCCACCTCTTTCACTTCCCGCCCACCTCATTTCTCTCTCACAACAAACACCGAAACCCTCTAAAATCCTCTCTCTAAATTGGGGATCTAATTAGGGTTTATTCCGATAAAAAAAACCCGATTTTCACTCAAATTTACGGACTAAAGTGAACGATTTGCACTCGGAAAGATGAAAACTAAAAGTAAGTTGATGATTTATTTTTTAATTTTGGTTTAATTTTTTTAATTTTAGTTTTTGCATTCATCTCTCATCAGTTATTTGTTAGTTTATTAGTTATTTTTGAATAATCTGATTTTAATTTTATTTTATTTAAATTTTTAAGCAAATAAGGGGAAAAAGTTAGAATTATTTTAATAGAGTATCCGATTTATTCGTGAAGAAGAATTATAATTATTTTAATCTTATTTTTAAATTTTAGATGACACAAAATGGAAAAACTCTTCAAGGAAAAAGATCGAAAAACCTACACGACTGCCCCGCAACTCCCCGGAATGAAGGTACCGCATACATGAGAAAGTGGGAAAGTAGATTGTTACAAGGTATATGTTATGTTCATCGCCACTTGTTCATCCGTTATTGGTTTTGTTCATCGCTATTGATAGTTGTTTTTTGTCAAGATTATTTGCTGCTTGGTTTTGTTAGATGATTTTACATAGTCTATGTTATGTTCATCGCTTGATTATAAATAGGCTTGTTCATCGCTTATTGGTTTTGTTCATCGCTATTGATAGTTGTTGTTTTGCTAAGATTATTAGGTTGTTTGGTTTTGTTAGATGATTTTACATAGTCTATGTTATGTTCATCGCTTGATTATAAATAGGCTTGTTCATCGCTTATTGGTTTTGTTCATCAGTTATTGGTTTTGTTCATCAGTTATTGATAGTTGTTGTTTTGCCAAGATTATTAGGCTGTTTGATTTTGTTAGATGATTTTACATAGTCTATGTTATGTTCATCAGTTTGATTATAAATAGGCTTGTTCATCAGTTATTGGTTTTGTTCATCAATTATTGATAGTTGTTGTTTTGCTAAGATTATTAGGCCGTTTGGTTTTGAAGATTATTAGTCGTTTGATTTTGTTAGATGATTTTACATAGTCTATGTTATGTTCATCGCTTGATTATAAATAGGCTTGTTCATCGCTTATTGGTTTTGTTCATCAATTATTGATAGTTGTTGTTTTACGAAGATTATTAGGCCGTTTGGTTTTGAAGATTATTAGGTTGTTTGATTTTGTTAGATGATTTTACATAGTCTATGTTATGTTCATCGCTTGATTATAAATAGGCTTGTTCATCGCTTATTGGTTTTGTTCATCGCTATTGATAGTTGTTGTTTTGCGAAGATTATTAGCTTGTTTGGTTTTGTTAGATGATAATAGTCTTACAAAGTCTCGTTATGTTCATCGGCTTGATTATAAGGTAGTATAATAGGCTTGTTCATTAGTTATTGGTTTTGTTCATCAGTTATTGATAGTGGTTCTTTGCGAAGAATATTAGGCTGTTTGGTTTTGTTAGATGATAATAGTCTTACAAAGTCTGTTATGTTCATCAGTTTGATTATAAGGTAATATAATAGGCTTGTTCATTAGTTATTGGTTTGGTTCATCAGTGATTGATAGTGGTTCTTTGCGAAGATTATTATGCTGTTTGGTTTTGTTAGATGATAATAGTCTTAGACAGTCTATGTTATGTTCATCAGTTATTGATAATATCCTTGTTCATCAGTTATTTTTTTGTTCATCAGTTATTGATAGTGATAGTTTGCGAAGATTATTGACTTGCCAACATCTTTTGTTCATCATGTTTTTGTTTAAATTATTATCAACTGTTGTTCATCGCTTATATTTTTGGTTCATCGCCATCGATACATGTATTATGTTTTGTTTGATATGTACAGATTCAAAGAAGGCAAAGAAACTGCTCCAAGAAAAGCATATTCACCAAGTGATGATGATTTCAGAAGGATGCATTTACAGGAAAAAAATGAAGTTTCTAAGGTTCTTAAACGCAAACGTGATAATCCGTTCATGAAACAAGTTCAAAACAAAAATCTAGTTCATCTAAACCAGCTTCTTTCCGATGACATAGATTCTAAATCGCATCAAAAACTTCGCCAACCGTGTTCAACATTTGATAGGGTTTTAATAAAGTCTTTCCGTGTCCTTTATTTGAAGTTATTATGATTTAATCGATGACCAAAAGAAGCGATTATGACTTTAGGGTTTGGATCAATGTTGGAGTTTGGAATTAATACAATGCCAAGCCGTTTAGGATATTGGTTGCTAAAAGGTTCGATGCGTAAACAGAACCTTGAAGGTATTTGGTAAATCTATTGAGATTACCCCCGAAGTTGTTCATCGACAACCGGATTACCAATGGGCGTTTTGAAGTTGAAATACGTGATGTGTTGAAGTAAAGAGGAAATACTGCTTATCAAGAATTTAAAATCAATTCAACGGATCGTCAAGATTATATGCTAATAAACATTTGCTCAAAAGAATGAAGATTCGGATAAAGAGAAATGACGTGGAAGGCTATTTCGGTTGAATTTTTAGTCATGTTTTCAACTATTATGGCGCATGTTGTTTCAACAGGACTCTTAATCTAAGCATTATACCATCTTTAAGTTCTCTTGAAAATGTGAAAGAAATGGATTGGTGTGAATACATGTTGGATTATCTGAAGTCCCAAAGATCAATTTGGAAGGGCGGAAAGACGCGCTTCTTTGGCCCACTCTTGTTACTGGAGGTAATTTCTATCACTTGATAACTGATGAACATATATGTATTAACTGATGAACATATATGTATTAACTGATGAACAGATATGTATTAATTGATAACTGATGAACATACATGTATTAACTTAAAAATGCAGTTGATATTCGCCAATTCTTGCCTGAAAAATCCACAATATCCAGCTTTTAAATACTGGAAAACTGATTTGATAATTGAATTGGATGAGATGATGTTTGGGAAAGACAAAAAAAAAATGGTAAAGAAAGAAGATATTGACGAAGAAGAAGATATGGACGATGAAGAAGAAGAAGAAATGGACGATGTTGGAGCAGATGAAATATGAATGATGAAGTACCCTCAAAAAAACCAAAAATGACAAAGACATTGGTTAAAGAACTGAGGACTACTGAGAAGAAAACAACTGAAGGTATAATAAATTGATGAACTGATGAACACATGATTTTATTATATTTACATGTAACTTATATTCTATTTTTTTCTTATAGCGAAACTGATGCCAACAGAAGATCAAACCGTATTGATTAAAACACTTTGTACTAAAAAGAAAAAAGTTAAAGGTAAGCATATTATTTAAAAAAACTGTGATTTTACGACTTTAAATAAAAAAATTAATTAGCTTCTATTTTGCAGATGTTGAAAAAGCAAAGAATGATTCAAAGAAGGGTTGTAATACTAAAGAAGGTATAATAATTTGATAACTGATGAACATATAATTTTATTATTTGTTCATCGCTTTATTATATGTTCATCGATTAATAAAATATATGTTCATCGCTTAAAACATATATGTTCATCGCTTTAAACTAAAAAACTTGTAACAAGGATGATGGACAAGAAAACAAATAGTAATCGCGTAAGAACGTAACATATATGAAGTGGAAAAAGTCGATAAAGATGGTAAGAGTTGGTATGTATATATTAATGATGAATTGTGTAAAACATGTTAAAAGCGTTATTTAAAAATACCTTTTGTTGTTGAAAAGGAGCAAGAGTAATAGAATATGTAAGAAAATTGAAAAGAAAATCGGTGATGATGAATTAGAGAGGAAAGAGCCCGAGTTTGAAGGTGAAAGTGGGAAGAAAGAGTCATGATTGATGGTGACATTGCAGCACAAGATACATTTGAAGGTGAAGCACTTCATGATACTCTTCATACAAGGGAAGACATAACGAGTGTTCATATAGATGATATTGGCGAGCAACAATGGACTGATGAAGATATGATCGGTAAAAAAATTATGTGATCTTTGAATTTGTTTATATTGAACATAGATTAGTTATTAAGACATATTTTTAAAATTTCATTCAATAAATTAACAGATTCTGGAAATCAAATGATAGGAACTGATGAAAGTGTTGAAACTCGTAATCCACTGACTGGAACTGATGGAACTGAAGTAACAGAAACTGATGAACAAAAGAGCTTGTCATCTGACAGTATTGAGCTCACACAACAATTATCAGCGATGGTTTTAGAATTTCAAGGGATTTATTCACAATTCAAATCACCAGAGGTAAAAATCTTTAATATATCTTAGAGTAATAATTATTTTGTATATCATATTTATTAAATTTTAAATAATAATGTGAATTTGACCATTCATTGAGGAACATGTTAACAATACTTCAAGAGTCGAAATGTAAATTGATGACATGTTGAGAGTCGCATTGGAAAAATACCCCGACATACTGACTTTGTTAGGTGTACAGGAATGGATGAATAGGTTAGTAAACGAGTGGGTGAAAGCTCAAGGAAATTGTTGTTCATCAATCACAATTTCAAGGTGAAGAAGTCGATTTAGATGTTGATGAAGATGGCTCAACATGAACCGAAGCTAAAGAAACCGATGAACATAAAGAGGATCTACAGATCGATGAACCAACACGCATCGATGAACCAATACAGATCGATGAATGATCGGTGCAAAACCGTCAAGTTTTCTCACGCAGTTAGCCATGTGAATGACCACCGTAAGGAACTTAAAACACTCAAACACCAATTGCAATTTAGATCGAGAATACAATGGATTCCCGGTCGTTAAGTCCCACTTGAGGATGACCGTGTTTAACACAATCGATGTCGAATAACCACCAAGGATAGTGATCAGAAGGATTTTGAGTTATTTATAAATTACGAGGCTTAAATGCAAATTAAAGGAAATTAAAAGATTAACTATATTAAATAAACGCTATCACTAATTTTAAACCGATGTTTTTGATTTTATGTTTTTATAAAGCTCAATTTAAAAACTACGCGACGCATAAATAAAACGTGAAACTTACACAATATTAATCCTAAAAATATGAAAATGATATTTTACAAACATAATGATATAAGAAAATTTTAAGAAAAAGAAAATTATTTTTATAACTATTTATCTAATTATTATTAATTAAAACTATTTTAACTAATTAATAATAACCTAAATTACAAGAAAATAGGAAATAAAGCTAGAAAATAAAATTATGACTTGGAAAAATCTAAAATAACAAAAAGAATTTTCAAAACTATTTTTATATTTTTCCGATTATTTTTCTATTTTTATGAATTTTAAACTATTAAAACTAATTAAATTACTAAAATTACAAAGTAAAATATGAAAATCTGAAAATTACTTTTTTACTTTTTATATTTATCTAAACTTAATAAAATGAAAATTATTTTTTGAACTTTTCCGAATTAATTGTATTAAAAACTATTTATATAATCCTAAAACCTGCTTTTAATTAAGAAAATAGCAAACAAGTGTTGGAAAATTATGAAAATTTCGGAAAACTCTAAAATGATATTATGAATCTAGGAAAATAGAAAACATGGTGTTGTGTGGAGGAATAAGAATCAGAATGTAAGTGCTTATGTAATAAGACTTGAATAAGCCAAATGATCACCACAAGCTACCAAATCGAAACAAAAGCATTAATATGCTAAAACTACTAAAATGCAAGAAGAAACAACAATCCTTAACCTCGGATTACACACTTAAACAGATTTGATTATTTGAATACTTATGCTTAAAACATTTTGAGCGTACTTTGAGCTTAAGCACTTGCTTATTGATAAGTCAGAATTGAAAACCAAGTGTTGGAAACTGTACTAGACCTGGCTAAGAACTCTTAAACCAAAATTCAGCCCTAGAGAAGCTCTGTGGAGCTCTGGACAACCCTTGCAATAAGCTGAGAAAATCTCAGCTCTGACTGAGTTGTGGAGCAGGGCATATAAGCCTTGTTTGATGAGCTTGTTTGAGGGCTTTAGAAAATTAATAAAAATCAACAAAAATACTAATAAGGAACTAGACCAACAGAACTTATAAAATCCAAAGTTTGAATTGATTTGGCCCAAAGATGAATCTGTGAAAATCACTTTAGGTTGGTGAAAACCGGTTTTACCTACTTTGACTTTTGAGCGCCAGCAAAGTTGACTTTGGTGAGCTTTGATCCTAATTTGTTAACCGATATTGATGTAATATGGTGTAATGAACATAATGCAAGCAATGTCAATGACTTCTAAACACAAATCAAGAATTTGCAAATCCAAAATCACAATAGATTAGCAGGTTTAGCAGATTTCATGGAATGTTGACTTATGAGAGTGCAGCACATTATTTTGATGATATGAGTTAATTAGAACCGAACAAACCACAAACAACAAAAGGCTCTCACTGAATAAACCTCTAACACATTTATATCGCAATTCCAAACACACTTTTCTTGACTGATTAGCAAATGAAACTGATCTAACTACTAATCCAACATGTAACTTTGATCAATCTAAGTTTAAATCACCATAATACTACTGTTTAAACAGGTTTAACCTATTGGTAACCACAGATTTCTATCCAAGCACAAAATGCAAAATGAAAATGAAAATGAGATAAAAACTTACAAGACCCTTAGCTTATTTGGTAGCTTAAACATAACCCAAATCAATTATTCTATATCAAATCCAACCCAAACACTGCTCTGCAACAACCCATTCCATTTTCAACCTGTTTGAACCAAAATTCCTTCCCTGTTGACTTTTGTTGACCATGACCAATATTGATTGAAATTGAGTTCCAAGCTTACAATAAGCTATGTTGAGCTTAAATAAACTGGCTTGTACTTAAAAATAAGCTTTTGGACTCTTGGATATAAGAGTTTAACTTTGAAATTTTACACAGTGTATATAAGATTTGAAACTGAAATCAAACTTTGATTTAAGGGTTCAAATTGAATTACAATAACTAAATAACTTAGTTCTAATATCATAAAGCTTGAAATTACAATTTGAAAAGCTAATTAAACCATTTTAAGACAAATACGACATACATGAATTTTTAAAAGCTAAGTACTGCCTTTCTTCTCTGTCTTCCTCCTCTTTTATACTTTAGAAAGCCTCCACGTGTCCTTCTGATTGAATCCCACCACTTTGTTTGGCCAATGGGTGAGTTTGGTGGATTTTGGCTACTTGATCATTTTGGCGGGAACACCGATTTGACTTGTAGCCTCCAAATAGCGACTGGGGGTGGCATTTATTGTGGGGGTTTGTGATGATGAGGGGTGGTGGAAAGGCGATGGGAGAGGGCGTGTGCAGCAAGTGGTTGCAGCAATGGGAAGGATAAACAGAGTGGCGGCAAAGGGTGAGAGTTTGACTTTGTTTGACTTAGGCGGTCCAAAATGAGAAAAGACAGGGGGCCAAATGGGGTTATGACAAGGGTCAAACAGTTTGACAAGGCTAGCTTTAAGCTTATTATGACAAGGACTAAACCGCCAATTTCGAAAGATGAGGATCAAACCGCCAATTTCTCAAAGTTAACATAAGGATGAATTTGACAAACTTTAATAGTACAAGTACCATTTTTGACATTTTCTAATTCTCAAAGGACCATTTTGCCAAATTACAAAGTTCGTGGACTTAAGTTGTAATTTTGTAATTTTAAATCTCAAGGACCAATTTTGACAACTTAGGAATCCTTAGGGACTTAAAATGATATTTTTCTTTATTTAGATTTACCAGGACTGCTTTTTGACAACTTTTGAAACTTGGGGACTAAACCGCCAATTATGCAAACTTGATACGCTTTTTCACCGATTTTGATATTTTGCATTTAAAACACATAAAACACTTATTTGTGATATTTTATCATTTTGATGCATTTGAGTGTTTTCGGATGTTTTGCAGCTTAAATGGTACAAAATGATGAGTATTTAGACACTCATCAATCCCCACACTAAGATATTGCTAGTCCCTAGCAATGTTTTAGAATTTTAATGGATTTTAAAACTCTTTACCAAAAGCCATCACTGAGTAGCCAAATGTTTCGATTCAAGTAAGAACCTTGGTACACCGATAACCAAATGATTTTGAGCAAATCATCACTTCAACGGATTTGATTTGTCTTTACCGTAAGCCGCTTGCTCGACTAGCCAACTCTTAGATAAATTATCAAGATTATCTTTGGTGAGTCGATTACCAATTATGGTTTTCCATCGCCTTTACCACAAGCCATAAACTAAGGGCTAGCCAACTCTTCACTTTTAGGATATGGCGGTAATACCATACAATTTTGGGCAAATTGCAAGTCGTCAACGGATTTGAGATATCTTTACCAAGAGCCGCTTGCTCTCGGATTAGCCAATCCTTTTGTTTATTAGACAAGGCGGATCGATAACCATAAGATGAGTAAGTGCAAACACTTACTCAAAAAAAAAAAAATTTGGCCAAAATGGGGAATTAGCCAGATAATTACATGATAAAATTCGTGAGAATTCCCCCACACTTAGAAATGAATATTGCCCTCAATATTCAAAGTACGGCATGGTTATGCCGAAACATAGAACGAAAAAGGAAATACTACGGCCATTATTTAGCAAGATTTTTTTTTTTTTTTTTTGATGAAACTCTTATATACAACAATGGAGGCAACTCCCCACACTGTGGTGGTAGAAAGTAGAAGAAGTAGATAAGTCGTCAAGTTTTGTCACACAAGCTAGCCACTTGTGAATGGCTAACCGTAACAAACTTCGTGACAATTTCGTAAATATGGGTGAAAACCCATATGGCATGCTATCGTTTTTGATTACCGAGTCGCTAGCTCGACTCGACCCAATTCATTTGTTCACGGGAAAGTAATGTGGAAAACCAATCTCAATCGGACTTTCGCTCACGATATTTGGACAAACATATGAACATCGAAAGTTCCACACCGACGAGATACAACCGCGGTATTGTTAATAGTAGAAACTATAAGGGATGATACCGGGTCAAAGATGGTGTCCTCATTCCGAAAGAGAAAGGGAAAGTGGCAACCACACCATCCGTGAAGAATGGAACAAAGATATGCATGAGAATGCAAGTCCATTCCTCATCGAAAGAAGCAAATCACCATTTTAACACTTTTAAGCTTAAACTTGAAGCTTATATGGTGATTGTCAATAAGATGTCCGGGAGGAGTTTGGGAAACGGTTCTTCAATTAATGATTTTCCGTAAAAAGAATGTCCCCTCCGAATCAAAGTAAGTATTATCAATTCTGTTGGAATTGACTCATCACTAAGAAAGGCATCGACTTCATTCCAAAGTTGTCATCTTCCTCATCGAGTGAGAGAAGGGATGGAAGAGTCGGAAATAATAAGACTAGAGATGATGGATCATTTTGAGCAATTCTTCAATGGGAAGAATGTCTCCCATTGGATCACAAACATCATCATCTAACTCGATGAAACCAAGAGAGTTTGGTTTCATCCACGAGTTAACAAACGCGACACGACAAACCGATTCCGGAGGTGGGACAAGTGGTGTGCTCTTAGAGCTAGCAATTTCCACCACTCGATAAAGTCTCCGATTCAAGATCATCATCATCAAGTACACTCTTGATTTCCACGGTACAACTTTCAAACCATTTGTTTGAACCGTGGTTGATTTTCAAAGCTTTTAACTCCGCACGCTTTTGGTGACTCCTCTTAACTGTGAAATTTGAGAGTGTTGCATTGAATCTTCGATTTTTGATCAATTGTGGCAACACTGTTTGGATAGAGGTTTGAGTTTTGGTTGATATTCAACGTGAGTTCTTCGTTGTCAACCCGTAAGGTCAACTCTTCAACAAACACATCAATCGAGCACCACTGCTCTCAAGAAAGCTCTCCCAAGATGAGGGGAACTCTAGGATCCATCAAAGTCTACTACAACAAAATCGATCGGAAAATGAAACTTCCCTACTTTTACCACGACATCCTCGGCTATTCCAAGTGGACGAGTTATTATGCGATCCGCTAGCTCAAGTGTCATACAAGTAGATGTAAGTTTAGGGAGAGACAGTTTCTTCCATACCGAGAGTGGCATGAGGTTAATGCTAGCGCCAAGATCGCCAAGGCGGAGCATTGAACCATCCCTAAGAAATCACACGGATTAAAACTTGCTGTGGTTTTCAAGCTTTTAGGAAGCTTCTTGAGAAGGACCAACGAGCATTGCTCATTGAGAGGTTTTAGCCATTTCGATAACTTATCTTTGTTGCTCGAGAAGCCTTTAAGTGTAGATGCAAATTTGGGCATTAGAACGAGAGCATCAACGAAGCTTATATCAAAGTGCAATTCATTGAAAATTAGGAAAATTTTTCCATTTGCTCTTTGGTTTTGTCTTTGAGCTTCTCATCATGCATTCTTGATGGGTAAGGAAGTTGACTAGACTTTGAGCCGGGATGGAAGTCATTTCGCTCGAATTTGTCTTCGAACTCGGGTTCGGCCTTAAAGCTTGACTCACCGAAGGTGGGACGTGTCTTGGTACTTCTGGCTTGAAAATGCACCTTGTCCGTTGTATCCTTGGTAACTGACTCATTGCTCCTAGTAGAGGAGGCATTGGAGTCGAAGGTCCATTGTGTTTTAGGTTCACTTTCTACTACCTTTGGGAGAGAGAAGAAGAGGTAGTAGGAATAGCGGGTCCATTGTATGAAACACCACTCGGTTGTGATCGCCTTTGATCGCCCCTCGGGTTAGCGATCATGTTGCTCGGAAGTTTTCCGAGCCCGAGGGTTGATCATTTAAAGACTTCTTGAGATCCGATCCGACCGACCAACAACTTGTTCATTTCATCTTGGGATTTCATGAATTGCTTCAATAACTCATCGATGATTTTATCAAGGTCGTGGAGGAAATTTTGAGGTCGTATGTTTTGATTATGACCTTGTTGTTGAAAATTCCTTGATTAGGATTCACATTTCGAATTTGATTCCTCGATTGAAATTGTTTTGATTAAGGTTTCTTGATGTTGGAAACCTTGATTGGGTCCGAATAGAAATTACCTTGGTTTTGATAACCTTGGTTCATTCTTGGTTGGTTCGATTCGGTTAGGATTCTCGTTGAAACCGGTGGTGCTCGATAAGTGTTAGCACGGTAGTTTGGTTCATTATGAGGACGGTATTGATTACCTCCTTGATTTGAAGTACCGGCTATAGCATTAGCTTCAAACGGACTACCATCGGTGGCGATACGGTTGTAGTATGCATGAGGACCACCACAAGTAACACAAACTTCAACTTTCTTCACTTCACCATATGATGGTGCTTGTGTGAAAGTGACTTTCTTTGGTTAGCAAGAACCAAAGCTCGAATAATATCCGTGAGTTTGTCAATCTTAGCATCGGTGCTAGATGTACTCACGGAGATGAAGTAGAAGGTCCAAGATCGATCGAGTCCGATATGTCTTTGTGCGGAAAGGACGGACCGGGACTTGTTTTCAATGATTTGCAAGGCTTCTTTTGTGGTCTTGCTCAAGAAATTACCTCCGCGGAGGCATTTAGAGAGTCTTGATTAGTCCGGTTCGCACTATTGTAGAAAGTATCCATTTGCATTAACTCGGAGAAACCATGATGCGGACACTTCATGAGCAGCTCTTTGTAACGATCCCATGCCTCCCGAATGATTCATCAAATCTTTGAGAAAATTTCATTATCTCATTCTTAAGACTTGTAGTTCGGGATGGAGGATAGAATTCGTTAACAAACTTTGTAACTAGATCTTCCCATGTCTCAATGGAACGAGGGGTTGTTTCTCAAGCCAATTTCGGCTTGTCCTCTCAGAAAATGGGAATGTAAGAAGCTTGATAGCTTCATGTGGGACATTCTTGTATTTGATGGTAGATGCAATCTTGTTAAACCATCGAATGTGTGCATGAGGATCATCCCGCCAAAACCATAGAATTGGCTTTGGGTTACCGATTAAGTAACCCGGTTTGAGCTCAAAAGCACGCCCACGATGGTGGGACAACAATAGCATCTCCGTAACCCTCGATGGGTGCTCGAGAAGCTCATTCATCGGCTTGTCTTCCGCCATTACGGCGGTGGTGGTGGTGGTAGACGCCTCACCACGGTGAAGGAGCGTAACGCCCTCACGCTCACGAGGAATCTTTCCAAGTTCGAAAGTGGACTTGTAGAACTGGAAGAACGAGCGCATGCACTAAGTATAAAAATCGGCCAAAACAAATGCGAGGCAAAACGACAAGTGAACTTAACCAATAATCACAAATGAAATGGCTTCTTTGAAAAAGGTACACCAAATCACAAGTGACACAAAGGCAAGTTTTAAATCGATGTTCGGGAACTTATTATGGTCGCAGGGTTAGCTAGGTAGTGCATCGCCTTGATTATGGTGGTTGATTTTTATGTATGTATATATTAAGTACCACCGAAAAGACTTAGGTATAGATTTGTGCCGATGGGTTTAAAACTTTTGGACAATATATTTGGTATCGTCTCGTTTAACCAAATCGTATTTCTTTAAGAATCACCTTAAAAGAAACACAAGCTAGAAAACGTTACGATTGTTTTGTTGTTTTATATTTTGTTTGGTGTTTTAACACTTTAGGAAAAGTGTTAATGAACTTTTGATTTTGTTATAACTTTACAAAAACTTTTACAAACTGTGGTATATGTGCAAGTACGAGTCGAAAATGCTAAGAACACGCTTCTGACTTCCCCGCAATGGCGCCAAATTTGATCGTGCAAAACCGTCAAGTTTTCTCACGCAGCTAGCCACTCATGAATGACCAACCGTAAGGAACTTAAAACACTCAAACACCAATTGCAATTTAGATCGAGAATACGGTGGATTCCTGTCGTTAAGTCCCACGGAGGATGACCGGTGTTTAACACAATCGGATGTCGAATAACCACCAAGGATAGTGATCAAGAAGGATTTTGAGTTATTTATAAATTACGAGGCTTAAATGCAAATTAAAGGAAATTAAAAAGATTAACTATATTAAATAAACGCTATCACTAATTTTAAATTGATGTTTTTGATTTTATGTTTTTATAAACCGAATTTAAAACTACGCGACGCATAAATAAAACGTGAAACTTACACAATATTAATCCTAAAAATATGAAATGATATTTTACAATCCTAATGATATAAGAAAATTTTAAGAAAAAGAAAATTATTTTATAACTATTTATCTAATTATTATTAATTAAAACTATTTTTAACTAATTAATAATAACCTAAATTACAAGAAAATAGGAAATAAAGCTAGAAAAATAAAATTATGACTTGGAAAATCTAAAATAACAAAAAGAAATTTCAAAACTATTTTTATATTTTTTCGATTATTTTTCTATTTTTATGAATTTTAAACTATTAAAACTAATTAAATTACTAAAATTACAAAGTAAACTATGAAAATCTGAAAATTACTTTTTACTTTTTATATTTATCTAAACTTAATAAAATGAAAATTATTTTTTGAACTTTTTCGAATTAATTGTATTAAAAGCTATTTAAATAATCCTAAAAACTGCTTTTAATTAAGAAAATAGCAAACAGTGTTGGAAAATTATGAAAATTTCAGAAAACTCTAAAATGATATTATGAATCTAGGAAAATAGAAAACATGGTGTTGTGTGGAGGAATAAGAAATCGAATGTAAGTGCTTATGTAATAAGCACTGAATAAGCCAAATGATCACCACAAGCTACCAATGAAACAAAAGCATTAATATGCTAAAACTACTAAAATGCAGAAGAAACAAAATCCTTAACCTCTGGATTACACACTTAAACAGATTTGATTATTTGAATACTTATGCTTAAAACATTTTTGAGTGCTACTTTGAGCTTAAGCACTTGCTTATTGATAAGTCAGAATTGAAAACCAAGTGTTGGAAACTGTACTAGACCTGGCTAAGAACTCTTAAACCAAAATTCAGCCCTAGAGAAGCTCATGGAGCTCGACAACCTTGCAATAAGCCGAGAAAATCTCACTCGATCGAGTTGGAGCAGGCATATAAGCCTTGTTTGATGAGCTTGTTCGAGGGCTTTAGAAAATTAATAAAATCAACAAAATACTAATAAGGAACTAGACCAACAGAACTTATAAAATCCAAAGTTTGAATTGATTTGGCCCAAAGATGAATCTGTGAAAAATCACTTTAGGTTGGTGAAAAACTGGTTTTTACCTACTTTGACTTTTTGAGCAGTTGTGCAAAGTTGACTTTGGTGAGCTTTGATCCTAATTTGTTAACTAATATTGATGTAATATGGTGTAATGAACATAATGCAAGCAATTTCAATGACTTCTAAACACAAATCAAGAATTTGCAAATCCAAAATCACAACAGATTAGCAGTTTAGACAGATTTCATGGAATGTTGACTTATGAGAGTTGCAGGCACATTATTTTGACAGATATGAGTTAATTAGAACTGAACAAACCACAAACAACAAAAGGCTCTCACTGAATAAACCTCTAACACATTTATATCAGCAATTCCAAACACACTTTTCTTGACTGATTAGCAAATGAAACTGATCTAACTACTAATCCAACATGTAAATTTGATCAATCTAAGTTTAAATCACCATAATACTACTGTTTAAACAGGTTTAACCTATTGGTAACCACAGATTTCAATCCAAGCACAAAATGCAAAATGAAAATGAAAATGAGATAAAACTTACAAGACCCTTAGCTTATTTGGTAGCTTAATGTAACCCAAATCAATTATTCTATATCAAATCCAACCCAAAACCGCTTCTGCAACAACCCATTCCATTTTCAACCTGTTTGAACCAAAATTCCTTCCCTGTTGACTTTTGTTGACCATGACCAATATTGATTGAAATTGAGTTCCAAGCTTACAATAAGCTATGTTGAGCTTAAATAAACTGGCTTGTACTTAAAAATAAGCTTTTGGACTCTTGGATATAAGAGTTTAACTTTGAAATTTTACACAGTGTATATAAGATTTGAAACTGAAATCAAACTTTGATTTAAGGGTTCAAACTGAATTACAATAACTAAATAACTTAGTTCTAATATCATAAAGCTTGAAATTACAATTTGAAAAGCTAATTAAAACATTTTAAGATAAATACGACATACATGAATTTTTAAAAGCTAAGTCACCGCTTTTCTCTCTGCTCTTCCTCTCTTTATACTTTAGAAAGCCTCCACGTGTCCTTCGATTGAATCCCACCACTTTGTTTGGCCAATGGGTGAGTTTGGTGGATTTTGGCTACTTGATCATTTTGGCGGAACACTGGATTTGACTTGTAGCCTCTGAAATAGCAGCTAGGGGGGGTGGCATTTATTGTGGGGGGTTTGTGATGATGAGGGTGGTGGAAAGGTGATGGGAGAGGACTGTGTGCAGGCAAGTGGTTGCAGGCAATGGGGAAGGGATAAACAGGAGGTGGCGGCAAAGGGTGAGAGTTTGACTTTTGTTTGACTTGGGCAGTCCAAAATGAGAAAAGACAGGGGGGCCAAAATGGGGTTATGACAAGGGTCAAAACAGTTTTGACAAGGCTAGCTTTAAGCTTATTATGACAAGGACTAAAACTGCCAATTTCTGAAAGATGAGGGATCAAACTGCCAATTTCTCAAAGTTAACATAAGGACTGAATTTGACAAACTTTAATAGTACAAGTACCATTTTGACATTTTCTAATTCTCAAAGGACCATTTTGCCAAATTACAAAGTTCGTGGACTTAAGTTGTAATTTTGTAATTTTAAATCTCAAGGACCAATTTTGACAACTTAGGAATCCTTAGGGACTTAAAATGATATTTTTCTTTATTTAGATTTACAGTGGACTGCTTTTGACAACTTTTGAAACTTGGAGGACTAAAGCGCCAATTATGCAAACTTGATCGCTTTTCACCGATTTTGATATTTTTGCATTTAAAACACATAAAACACTTATTTGTGATATTTTATCATTTTGATGCATTTCGAGTGTTTTCGAGATGTTTTGCGCTTTAAATGGTACAAAATGATGAGTATTTAGACACTCATCAATGAACCAACAAAGACCGATGAACCAACACTAACTCAAATGTTCAATGATCCAAAATTCGTGAAAGATTTTGAACAGATAGAACGTCAAAACGAAAGAAAAACCGTAATTCCCGTTGTTCAATATCACAGGTGGAGAAAATAAGAGTCTAGATATCGCTTTATATGAAAAGATAAAACCGTAGATTAGTGTGGATGAATTAATTGCCAAATTATCTTTCTTGAACCCATCATCGGTCATGCTTGAGAAGCGATGATAAGGATACTTGGCCAAAAATTCAAGGATGCTTCAAAAGTTGAAACAATCGAACTCAAGAATTTTCAACACCAAAGCCCAAGATGATAATGCCGATATCATTTGTGAGCGTTGCACGAACAAAAAGCAAGAGGATATCATGGTTGAGCGAAACACCATAACTAAACTCGAAAACTACTCACTAAGTTCATTCAATACAATTGCTAAAAAGCTAAAATGCCGCACCAAAAAGAAAAATGCAAAAGAAGAAGACTGGGAAAAGAAAAGTGAAGCCGATGAAGCACTTAAGTCTCCTTACTTACAGAGAGTGGTGGTCATGAAAAACAAACCAACCGACAACGAAAAAGGTTGTTGAGACTATCTTCTCCGCACAAGGAAATGTAGAGTAAGTAATCTAAATTATGCTCGTGAATTTAAAATTTATATTGGTTCATCAAAAGCAAAAAATAGGAATGCTTTTACTAAAATATTATATTAATTTTAATTGGCGGTGATATTTTGTTTAAGACCTACTTTTTGATGGTCCGAGAATACATTTTGAGAGCTTGCAATTTGGAAATGAAGTAATTGTCATGTAATTGACATGTGGACACACTTATCGAATATGGATGAAAAAAGGAAAAGTTCTCATCGTTGAAGAAACTATTCGCAAAGACAACGATTATTGTAAGTTATATAAAAGAAACAAAATATTTTAGAAAATAAGTCATCTCCTTACCCTTATGAATTTTGATGAAAAGCAGACAAAGAAGATGATGCAAGGGATATAAGGAAGGCTTGTGTATAACAAGTTTGAGGAAAACATGAATAATGTCAGATAATGTCAAATTATGAATCTATTCTTGAAATAGATCCGTAAACAATTTTATTTGTATTAATTCTTATAAGATAAAAAGCGATGAACAAAAGTATATTAATAAAGCGATGAACACTCCATGTATGGCGGTATTTTTCCCTATGTTGCTCAATGATGAACATTATTATGTTTATGCTTCAATTTGAAAGATCCTCAAATTCACGTTCTAGACAACATGCTTCACAATATGAAATTGGGAGATAGATATGGGAGGAATCGGGTAATTTGGTAAGTATTCCACCGTTTCAAATTATCTTCATCAATGCGTTTAAAAGGTAACGAAACTCATTGTTATTAATATGTTATTACTGAAAGCACTTTTTAAAGTTTTGAGCAAAAAAAGCATCCATGCGTAGCAAACTTGAAGGATTACAAGCTCGCATTGTTGAGATGCCATGGAGAACACAAGAAAATGTGATTGATTGTGGCATTTTCGCCATGCGACATATGGAAACATATCAAGGAAGCATGGCAAAATATGATCTTTGGATTTGTACCGAAGGAAAAGAACAAGAGGAGCAGATAAGGAACTTGAGAATGAAATATCTCACAAAGATTCGCTATCGACAACAATGAAAACAAAGAAGGAATTGAAAAGAAGTTCAAGCATATCCGAAATTGGATTTGAAGACAAGGAAAAACTCCAACAAGAATCATTGAAGCTATAAATAGTCAGTATCGACTACTTGATATTATTCCTACGGCCAATGTTGCTAAGTGAAAACAATGTTTGGTTCTCTACTTAGATTCGTATGTTTTGTTTAGTATGAACATCTGGAATATTTGAGGGTTTTTTTTTTGTCAATTATGTTGAAATATTTGGTTGGTTGGTCATGTTATACATGCTTCTATCATCTGATAAATTGATGAATGGTGTACATGAGTTAAATTGATGAACAAACTGATGAACAAAACATTAAACTGATGATCAAACATGTAGTTGCTTCTATAAACCGATAAATTGATGAGTTAATTATTATTATTATTATTATTATTATTATTATTATTATTATTATTATTATTATTATTATTATTATTATTATTATTATTATTATTATTATTGTTATTATTAAACTGGTGAACATTTTCTTAAACCGATGAACAAAACATTAAAAATAAAGCGATGAACAAAAGCGATGAACAATGAGTTTTAATAAACTGATGAACAAACATGTAATTGCTTCTATAAAGCGATAAATTATGAAAAATGTACATGAGTTAATTATTATTATTATTGTTTACTTACTATTATTCTTATTATTAAACGGTGAACATTTTTCTTAAACCGATGAACAAAACACTAATAATAAAGCGATGAACAAACCGATGAACAAACTGTTTTAATAAACGATGAACAAACATGTACTTGCTTCATAAAGCGATAAATTGATGAGTTAATTATTATTATTGTTATTATTAAACGGTGAACATTTTTCTTAAAGCGATGAACAAAACATTAATAATAAATCAAGAACAAACGATGAACAAATAGTTTTAATAAACCGATGAACAAACATGTACTTGCTTTATAAACCGATAAATTGATGAACAAACATATCAACAACTAAACCTTTATTATATATAAGAGTATCAAAAACATATCAAGTACACCTTTATTTTGACAATAAAAGAAAAAGGAAACAAAAGCTAAGTAACAACACAAGCATTCATATCGACAACCGCCTTCTTAGCGTACCAACTTCGCCTTTGCTTGCTCTCTTTATAGCACTTTATCACTAGCCTTCTTAGTAGCAATTTCACTCTAATAGCATTGCACTTGGCTTGATCATGATCTTTCATGCTACATTTGCAATATTTGCGTTCTTCCTAGACTTCCCACTGGATTAACCGAACGTCAAGACTACTCTTAATCCTTTTCTAGAACCTTTAGTACTAACCTGCTTTCGAAAACAAATCGTGGTAATAAAATTAGATGATCAAAAAATCAAAACACATGAAAAAAAATCATAACACAAGGAAAAAATGATGAACAAAACATTAATAACAAACCGATGAATCTATGTGATAACATAATAGTTAAAAGTCAATAGGTGATGAAGCAAAACAATAATGTTCATCAACTTAAAAATCATAAAACTAACCGTTAACCTATAATAACTAAAAAAAAGGCATTAAGCGATGAACAACAAGATTTCACTGTTTTGGAACATTTACAATGGTCTCTACCGGCTATGCACACACCAAGAATAAGCAAGCCTATCTCGCTTATTAGTCTTTTCGGTATAGGAACATCGACATCGCCTTCGCCATTAATCGAACTCGATGATCTCTAAACTTTGCGAGCTCGGATCATCCGCATAACGATTCACACAATACTCGACCGCTCCGAATATCTCACGCAGGATCATATCGGGACTATCACCGTGGCGGTCAATGACGGATGCGGTGGTAGAGAATCCTTTCGACCAACGCCTAAGCACGTATTTCTTTGGAAACTTTTAACCTTTGACAACCAAGCACATAAAAGATATGACGACATAAAAGTCCATATGACTCAAAACGCTTGCACGAACAACGATAAAAGTCTTCATTTGGTTTACACAAGACCGCAAAAAAGAAAGTATTACATACAATGGTAAATTACGAAAAATTGATGAACAATAAAAGATATGATGATTAAAAAGTAATTTTATAACAATAAAAATCCGATGAACAAAACTAATGAATAAAAACGATGATGATTAAAAAGATGTTACCTCATAAAAACTTCATTTACAACGCCCACTGACGATGTCGCCTAGAAATCGCTCATCTTCACCAAAGATCTTGTATAACATATTTTTGCCGTAATCATCACCAAACACTAACCGACATACATGAAATCACGTACATAAATCTTAGTTTGAACATCAAAGAAAATCGACCGAGTATATATTTTCAAGCCTCCCGCCTAAATCAAGTTCGCAGTATATCCGAATAGTATAACGATCGTCATGATCATTTTTACGTTGAGAAAATCTTTGGCACCCCACCACACTATCAAAATGATTATAGAACTCCCATAAAGTCAAATCAATACTTGTCAATCTACCATAAGCATTGTTTTCACTCTCTGACCTAGAAGAAGTTCTCATCAATCCCGACATCGGTTCATCCCTATAATAGGCTGGTATCCATTTCTGCCTCAAATTATACATATCTGAAAGCCATTTGTGTCCCTTCAAATCAAAATCAACTAACAATCGCTCCCACAAATCCTCAAACTCTTCGTGCTCTATTCTATCATTCAAACAATATCGATATTCTCCTTTGAAAGTAAGATCTTTAGCTAAAACAGCCCAACCTACAAAATGAAAAATCAAAATTAATGATGAACGTAACTCATGAACATAATATAAAAAAACTCGTTGATAAACAAAATATTAAAAAACTAACAGATGAAAAATAGTTGATGGACAACAACAAACCGATGAATGAGCTAATTGATGAACTTAATTTTATACTACTAAGCGATGAACAAAAAAGTTAATGACCAAACCTTTGAAAAATCGATAACATACCTTTGAAGTTAACTGCATGATATGCCACATGCATAATCTGTGACGAGATAACGGAACATCGACTCTATAGCAACTTTCATTGATCCATCCCAGTCGGTCACAATAACCTTTGGTGCTCGAACAAACGCTCTTTTAAAACATTCAAACAACCGATGTAAGATTCTTTCGCTTCGATGACAACAAAGCGACCCAAATGTAACACAATGATTGTGATTGTCAATCCTGATGAATGGTACAAAACCATTTTGTACCTATAAAATATAAATTATAATCCATTACTATACAACCGATGAACCAATATTATATAAGCGATGAACCATTATTAAAATAACTCAAGAACCATTTACATTATTAGCTAAGCGATGAACCATTTACATTACTATATAAGCGATGAACCATTACTATATAATCAAGAACCATTTAAATTATTAGCTAATCGATGAACCATTTACATTATATTATAATATAACCGATGAACCATTACTATATAATCGATGAACCAATACTATATAAATGATGAACCATTATAAAATAATCAAGAACCATTTACATTATTAGCTAATCGATGAACCATTTACATTATAATATAACGATGAACCATTACTATATAATGGATGTTTTACGTTTTAAATCCCATTGATAATCTCAAACAGACACAAAATACCAAAACAAAGATGACGGGCAACGGAAGTAATTTTATACCGATGAACATCATCTTGTTGCACCCATTTTGTGTGTGATTGACATGATCATTAGGTTTTGAAGGTACAATTGAATATCTTTAAAATCGATGAACTTATAACTTCAAGTATAAAAGTTAATACTTAAAAGTTATAGAAAATTAACTTACTTATTCGCTCGAAAGTAGCATCAAATGACATAACATCGCCAAAAGCATAATAGTTCCTCTTGCATATTCATCACCGTAAAAGATTCACAAAGCATTATTCTCACCGGTTTGATACTCAAATGAAAAGTTAGGAAGAAAATCCTTCTTGTTCATCAACATCTCAACTAACATCCGTGCATCGTTTTTCCTATGAAATCAAGCACATCCCTCCTATAATTTTTACAATCAACCGAACTAGCTCCTATAAAATCATACTCCCATATATCCGCTAAGTAAATTGAAACCCTTCATGGACCAAGATTGACTTGTGAAGCTTGATATAGAAAAACCACTGAGTATAAGTAACTTCACGAGAAGAAACAAGAAAACGCTATCCTCTTCACTAACAAGGTCGTGATTATGACCTCAACAAAATCATAACACCAATAACCTTTCCCCGAATATGCCTAACCCGAAACGCTTTGCAATCAAGACGCTAGAGGACACTTTCCTACTATTCGACTTCTTCTTCAATGCACCACTTTTGGGTGATTTGTACCTTCCTTACTACAAACAAAATATTTCAAATCGAGAATATTTTCCTTATTTTTCTTAGATATATATTGTTGTCCTAAACGAACCTCAAAACCACTCTTTTTGCATAATCTTTAATATCGATAAGCTGCGCCAAGTGAGTGATACATCATACCATGCTTTTGACCAACAGAATATCAGAACCCAAATCTTACAACCCTCCACTTCGTAAACAATACCAACAGAATGCGGAACAGGTTCATACTCATTATCTGTGAAAAATTATACAATAATGTTTCAATTTAATGATGAACCTAATATAAAAATAAGCAATAAAGAAAAAAACAGATGAACCTAATAGCAGATAGGATAAACTGATGAACAAACAAAGCAGATAGGATAAACCTAAGATAACAAACATAAAAATAATCAAAATACATAAATTGATGAATAAAAAAGATATACTGATGAAGCTAAGTGAACGTAAAAGCTAAACTGATGAACACAAAAGATATACTGATGAAGCTAAGTGAACGTAAAAGCTAAACTGATGAACCAAACATAAAAATAATCAAAATACATAAATTGATGAATATAAGCAATAACAAACAAAACATAAACTGATGAACCTAAGATAACATAAAAGCTAAACTGATGAACCAAACATAAAAATACAAAAAATAGATAAAAAAGCATAAAATTGATGAACACAAAACTGCATAAACTCATGAACACAAAAATTGATGAACACTCCTGAACCTAGCTAAACTGATGAACCAAACATAAAAATAATCAAAATACATAAATTGATGAATATAAGCGATAACAAACAAAACATAAACCGATGAACCTAAGATAACATAAAAGCTAAACACAAACATAAAAATACAAAAAATACAAAAAAAGCATAAAATTGATGAACACAAAACTGCATAAACTCATGAACACAAAATTGATGAACACTCATGAACCTAGCTAAACTGATGAACCAAACATAAAAATAAATAAAAATAGAAAAACTGCATAAACTGATCAAAATCTTAACAATAAAATTACCTTGATTAAACTGATGACCATCAACAATCGCCATTACACACCGATTTAACCGCGAAAATCCCTAATTTTATCAAATTAACCGATTGAACGGTTAAAATCCCCAATTTTTATCAAATTAACCAATTGAAAGATTAAAACCCTAATTTCCTCCGATTATGAGATTGAACGATCAATTCAGAATCGATATGAAGAATTAACGCAATTTGAAGAACAAATAACGATTCAAATAATCGAATATCAAAAGAGAGCAAAAAAGCCCTAAATTTACAAAATATGAACAATTGAAAGAATGAGAAAATTGGGAAGTTGAATGAATGAATGAACTGAATGGAAATCATCGTGGAAAAATCGTTTATATATGGCCGGAAAAGTAGAAAAGATCCGATCAAAATAGAAAGGAGATAGCAGATTAGAATGGAAAGAGAAAACAGAAAGAAGAAAGAATACGGGAGGTGTAAAATTCCATAAATGTCCTTGGGGGGAAAAAAGAGGGGGGACACGTGGCATAACCAGAAATATTTTTAGACTTTCTAAAAAGCCCCCTCTTTTTAAAGGATCCGCTACCGAGAGATGTGTGTATATGCTGCCGTGTTAGCATGAAAAAAAAAATAAAAAATAAAAAAGTAAATCTATTATATATAATAAAATAAGCTTTTGTACAAGCCTACTAAGCACGGTGCATTAAAAATTGGTTTAATGCCCTACCTTATTTAGAGCCATAGTACAACACTTCTCTGCACCCATTTTGCACAAAAGTCAGCAAGGTATTGAAACTGATTTCATTGTATACTTCTCTCTCTCTCTACACGCTCCTCCCTATCAAAACATCACTTCCACATATCAGAAAACCTCCGTATATCAAAAATCTATTCCATAAATCAAGTAAAAACCTTTGATGATGAAAATTCATAGAATCACTTGCTCCTTACGTTTTGGTCTCCTCTATTTTCGATTGCCGATTGTACAGATGTTGATTTGTAAATCAGTAAGTTACCTCTTTTTCCCATTTACGTTTCAATTTTGTCTCAAATTCTGTTTCGTAATGTTTTTTTTCTGATTATTTATACTATATGTTAATAAATTATAAACGCCTGATTAAATCGAATTATAATGATTTTTGTATGAAACCCTAATCATTTTATTAGTTGGGGAAAATTGGGGGAAATTGGTAAATTAATGAATTAGAAATTGTTCTGTATACACCATATTCCTTAATAATTGTTCTGTATCTGTATTTATGAAAACGGATCATGTTGGTGGATTTGAAAGGTTGTTCTGCATACCAGTGGACGAACCATCTGATGCATTTGGCTTACCTTGCAGGTGTGGGAAAAGTTGTCTCCTTTTGCTTTTTCGATGGTTCTTTCACCACCGGCTTTATCAATGGTTCCAAACTATCACCGCTTAATCAATCGTTCGAACTATTACCACCGGTACTTTCTTTTTCTCAGAAACGGTCAACAATTTCATATCGCAACGCTTTATTTACACAATGGTAATACAAACTTTCTATATTATTATATGGCTACACTCTAATTAATTTATTTCGGTCCCTAACATGGAGTTGTTCGTGTATAAAATTCATTTGGATGGAAGACATACGTTGAGTACTTTCAACAGTTATCGAACACATTGAAGTCGATATCAACATCCAATGAAGAAGAAAAGTTTGTGCAACAAAGTAACAAGGTATATATAATTGTCTTGGTTTGTTTGCTATATTATAATAGCATTATGGATTTATGGCTATAGTTTTTGGTTTGACGTTTACGCATGCCATACAAATTAATCAATAGTGCCATTATAATGGTTAGGAAATTGGGTATTATTCATTTTAACATGTTTAAACATTGATTTTTGTATTATATGATTCATATTGTAGCAGTCTACAAAAGGAGTCGAGCCGATGTCTATTAAGTAGTCCGAAAGTTATGCTGCAAGGAAACTTGACAGAAAGAATTAAAGGACTCACATGTACAATCTGACATGCGGCCAGTTGAACGTTTCAACAGGTACGGACGGATTAGTTTATGATATATTCATGCATAGCGAATTAGCAATGTAACTGTATATGCTCTCGGATGAAGTTTCAGAAACTGAGATTTGGTTATGATATTCGTTATAAACCGCTTGAAATCAGAATTAGAACTTGAATTGTGGCGGAGATAAAGGGGGTCAAAGGGCCATGTGCCCTCTAGCTAAAAAAAATTGTAAAACAAAACAGTAATGACCAAACACATAAGACAACGCCCGTCTTTTTTTGCCATAAATGATCGTGTAGATCACTTATGTTATGTGTTTTGAACAAGAGCTCGGATTACATTTACAAGGCATTTGTAGATCACTTTTGTCACATATTAAGTGCACAATCTAATAATATGGTTGTTAGAATTAGACTCACCACTAATTATTTACGTATAAAAGATACATGGCAAAATGTAGCTTGGTTCAATCTGAGCCAATGTATTTTAACCAAGAAAATATTAACTATTAATAATGAGTTAATTTTTGTGCGGTTATGTGGTCGATGTGTAAATGTACTAGAGCTCGAGAAGCATGTTAGAATTGTTGGTTACAATTATCCAACATTAATAGCATCGAACATCAACAGGGGTACATACGCCCCACTTAAAAGTGCTTTTAAACGTGAGTAAATCATGTAAGTATTTACCTTTTTTTTCGAGTAATCAAATACGCGCATAGCAACTAATCATAGGTATGCAGCTTATGTGTAGTGGTTAATGACCTATGAGATATTACCTTTATGTGTGCAGCTTCAGCCCAGTAACGTGAGTTTTTCTTTTCCCGGAGATAAGTACTGACCTAGGATCTTTCAGAACCATCACTCTCTCTCTAAACACACACACAGTATGCACAGGTCTATTTTCCAGACCTAGGATGAATTTGATACTTTTGATCCACTCATTTGATGAAAGCTACTGCCGCTACTGCTTTTGGTGCTGGTAATTTTCTTTTTCTATCTTTTGATTATTGATTTGTGTTTTAATTAATGTTTTGTGTAATGGGTGTTGGTTTTTTGGTTTACTCAATATATCATCTTTTTATATTTTAGGTGATGATGCTTAGGTTATACTTTTGGCAAACATGGGTTCAAAAGCATAAAAGGTTCTTTTGGAAGACATGTAAGTGGTCGTGCAACTTATTGTGAATTCATTTTCGGAAGAAAAAATTGTCTTTTTCATGGATCGGTTAGTATACTTATGATCGGGACGACCGGCAGAAATCCGGTGGTAATACTAAGTTAATAATAAGTATAGATTGGTGTAATAGATTTCATACTTAATGAAAAAATGTTTATACCTTTTGATAATGGTGTTTCTCAGTATTTTGGCGGGGTAACCGGGTTATACCTTTTGACCGCAGCCGCTAATGTCTTTTTTTTTCTGTCTTGCATATGCAGAACTGACCTGGTCTGTCATCGCTGTCTAATTGCAGTTTTGTGTCTTACGAGAGGTATAACCCGATTTATAGGTTGTTTGACATGAAAAGAACCCCGTTTTTTGGCAGATCTGTATCCCAAGGTTGAGTAAATATGTCTAATTGCGTCATTGTCTAATTGCGCTCAGATCCCAAGGTTGAGTCTATAATATAGTTTCGTTGTTCCGTATATTCTCGCATTTCTCTTTCTTACATATCCTGTTGCTACCATTTTGTAGATGCAGATGCCGCCGCTTTGGGACACGCCGACCAACTGCTGATATTGCTACAAAACATGTAGCACCGCAGTACGTGGGTATCTGGATTTGCGAATGTATGTGTTTCAGTTTACGTTGTCCTCGGATGTGGATACCGCCGAAATGCCTTCGTGTATGGACTCAACTTTAGTGTTTATGACCTGTTGTAATGCTTAACTTGCAGTAGCTACACTCAGATAGGATTTTCCTTATCCTGTTCAGGTTTTTGTTTCCAGCTTTGTTCAGAAGAATTACCATGTTATCCTTTTTGTATGGTTTAGTAGTTTAGACTTTGGTATCGAATATAAATCAATTTCCGAAAAGTGGGTTTCTCTTTGTCTTATATTGAAGGTTGGTTCATTCTTGATGGGTTGGTTTGGTCCTGCTTTTAAAGGAGATATATCCAAGTTTTCCCTTAATTAGTCAGTCGGGTTGATAACAGTTACTTAAGTAGTCCAACACATTAAGTGGTCGGAACCGTAACATGCTTGAGCTCAACACACAAATATTGGGTTAATTATGCCGATATATATATAGGTCAAGGTACAATATTTTTCTAATCAAGATGTTCAAGATTTAATTTTTATTAATGTGTCCGCATTCTATTAATTTTGATTGGTGGGTATGTTAAAGATCTTTTTTTTTATCACTTTCTATTGATGGGTATGTTAAAGATTTAAAATTTATATTCGTAAGAATTACCATGTTATCCTTTTGTATGGTTTAGTAGTTTAGACTTTGGTACCGAATATAAATCAATTTCGAAAAGTGGGTTTTCTTTGTCTTATATTGAAGGTTGGTTCATTCTTGATGGGTTGGTTTGGTCCTGCTTTTAAAGGAGATATATCCAAGTTTTCCCTTAATTAGTCAGTCGGGTTGATAATGTGTTACTTAAGTAGTCCGAACATATTTAGTGGCCGGAACCGTAACATGCTTGAGCTCACAACAATCATTGGGTTAATTATGCCGATATATATAGGTCAAGGTACAATATTTTTCTAATCAAGATGTTCAAGATTTAATTTTTATTAATGTGTCGCATTCTATTAATTTTGATTGGTGGGTATGTTAAAGATCTTTTTTATCACTTTCTATTGATGGGTATGTTAAAGATTTAAAATTTATTAAATGGGTATGTTAAATATATCCGTATCTCGACACATTCACATGTATGTTTTATAGAATTGACCGCTCATGTTATGCCGAACGCCTTTTCGTGATTCGGGATTGTTTGGGCGAAAGTTATATGTCAAATACACCACCCCGATGATAAGCAAGTACATGATGGGTATTATACACAAATTGGTGGCGATGTATTCGAAAAGGCAATGCCACTTTCATTTGCGGTATTGAAGTTGGCATTTAATTAACTTGAATTTGACATAAATGCAGCTTTCTTGATCAAGAGTAAGATAATGCGGTTTAATGAGTTTGTTCACTAATGTTAAGGTAAAAACATTTCATCTATAGAAGAATGTTGATGATGTTTTGTCACACTAATCAAAAGAATAATAACCTGATAAAATATGGCAAGATCTGATATGTCTTAAGTTTGAATATATAGTGTGTAGTGATATTACCGAATAGAATGATTTAGAACGAAATGAAGTACAAGTACCTGATATGACAGGGCATGATGTATATTGATTAGTATATCGCAGATTCCACAAGAATATGCATATGAAGTTGTTTAAGATGTGGATTTACGAAATTATGCTAAAGAGAACTTCTAACTTTTTTTGGGAAATAGCTAATTCTTTCGCTCCAGATTAAGATGTGTAGTGTGTGCATATTAGGAATTGTGAAATAGGTCGAGGCACCACCTCCAATATTAAGGGCTCATAAACGCGTGGCGCTTCAAAGATAACGTTGGTAGCTAAATGCTATAACACACGGTATAACATATCAACCCATTCCACAATTCCAAAATCAAGATGAACATCTATTTATTTTAAAAGTAGCTCTAAGGTACAACACACTTTCTCAAAGCGGTTTTGTGATTTTGTTTGTGTTATGATGATAAAAGATAGTTTGAATTTGCTTCATTTTTACTTATACTCACCGAAATAAATGCGTATTAAAACAAGAAGTGGTGGTGTTTGGGGTCATGTTTAAGAGCTTTGAGTCATTGACAAATGACATTTCATAACAAATAATTGATCTAAGTTGTAATGTATAAGTATATATTTTGCCGAACTTTATGAATGGAAATTAGTGTCTCGAATTGTGAAATAATTTGTTGGTATTAATAATATTGCATAACATAGTTGATTGCTAGATTAAATTATTGTTTCCTAAATTGGTACGAAGTTTTGTCAATTTATTATGCACACAACCACCGTAGTAGTGTGTGCATATTAGATGTGTAGTCAGATGCATATTAGGAATTGTGAAATGATTTTTATGTTAATAGTCATGTGTCTTTCATCGTAGTTTGTCAGGCAGTTAGGGTGCTTCGCGCCGCTTCAATGATCTTGGTATGGGTGTTGTCATGACGGATGGTGGGCATGCAAAAGGTTAGTTACAATTCCTTTTTTTACATAGAATTAACCATGTCTATCTATGACACACACGGTGCTTATAGTTGTGTTTGTGACTTCTTTTTTGCATACGAGTGCTCATCGGTTGATGTTGAAAAAATTTTTAATCCCACAATCGGAGGGTTACAAACGTGCCAAGGATCTTCAAGGAAGTAGCAAGGTAATCGAATCATGTTTACCGCCTTCCGATTGGTCTCTTCGAAAGGTCGCGGCACCAAGAAAGGACGCCTGCACACGCTCATTATGGGTCCCTCGCCTCAAACTCAACAGGTCGTTAGAATCAACGAGTGTAGAAATCAAGAAAATAATGCATTTCAACCGACTCTCAATCACCGGTAAACAAATGGTTTCTTCTTATGTCAAAACTTTAGATATTTTTTAAGCGACATTGGTGGGCTAAGATTTGTTACTTTTGCTTGAAGAATGTTTTTTATTGCTAGATGAGCTCCATAACCGTGTTGGTACTGCAGTTTTGGAGAACCAGTGGTTCATGATCGGGTTGTTAAATAGTCGTGTCGATTGTCTCTTAGTTTTCAAAGTAAGGAAAGATCCGTCCATCTCGACGTTGTTGTTGTGACCGGTTATCGTGCGATTCATCACATCCAGTCGTCGCAAGTAATTTGCGAGGTGTGTTGTCATGAATACTATAGAAACTAATGTAGCACTTGGTGTTGATCCCGATGAACACGGTTTGGCTTCGCTCGCAATACATGTATAAGACATTTTTTTGTCAATTAGTTTTCTAAGCGAGTTTATTAGATCGGGCCATATGAGTAATTTTCAGAATGTAGGAACTTGGTTTCTAATCCCACAAATGTTGTTGAGCCCGTTGAATAGAGTCCCGGCCGCGCCGTAGCAAAGTTAAATTTAAGATTTTAATGTGTCGTAAGTTTATCATGAACAGCCAGATGCGTTCGGGTAGGTGCTTATTAGTTTTCACATACATTCTTAGGTGGCCTTCCGGTTCCAATCGTGGCGCCGGAAAAGATTATCCCACCCAACCGATCACGATCAAGCATCCGTGACGAGATGGCGTGCACAATGTTCGGCGTGTTGCAGTCCGGATTGGGCACGTGGAGGTGGTCACGCGACAGGCCTCATTTTCCTGGGGCCCCAACGTCGGAAAAGTCGATATTAGTATGCATTCAATTTCGGATGATTTTATGCAAATAACAAGCATTTTATGATGGTATCGCACAAAATGCAAAGCCACTATTTCAAGCGCCAAAACTCGTGAGTATTTTTTTGGTGTACCACTATGAATTTTGTGTTGTACCATGGTACTTAGAAACAATCACTTTCTAAAGTTGGTTTGTACTTGCCCGTCCCCGTGTTCAAACATGGACAATCTGACATTGTTGTATCAAGAGTAAAAAGCAAGCGGGTTTGAAGGTTGTCGTTTGTGATTAGGATGGTAATCTCTCCAAAACCACAACAAATGTCGTGTATAAAGAAGATTGAAGGCCTTGGAACAAGGTTCATGTTATATCATGTATGTATCATTGGTGTAATCACGTTATATTATACTATGGTTCATTATTTTAATGTTAGGTTTATAAGAACTCAATCGATCATGAAATCACACATCATTTTATGTTCGAGTAATTTATTTTAGATAAGAACGCGATGGTTAGAAATCGATTGTGACTCAAACATATTTTAAATGTAATGATTTACGTTATTACTTTTATTATCATCTCATTTATCTATTTCTTTAAAAACTAATCCCACACAACTTACTCAAGCCTAGTAAGTGAATATCTTAAAGATTACAATTAGTAGTTAGTTAGGTTTATGTAATAATTGCGTTCCCACTCACTCATATCTAAAAGAAAACACACACACTAAACACACCTTCAATTTACACACACACACTTACAACAACAACTAACGTCAACTCCTTACGCAACTAACCTCCTCCTTCCCAATTTCATTCTCAAAACCCTAATTTTTTTATCAATGGACAGATCTAATAGTAACGATTCTAACCGAATTAATCAACGGCCTTCTTCAGGTCACCTATTTCATCCTCAATCATGCTTTAATTCTACAGTTTTCATTCTAATTTACCTGTTATTTGTTTGTAATCAATTTTAGGGTTTCAATTTGAGATCTGAATTTGATATAAGTAATCAATAGCTCTATAAACTGTGTGTTTTGTGTGTGTCTGTGATTTTGTTCGTTACTGTATATTATTGTTCTTAATTTTATAAGAATTTATGTGTGTGTGTGACTGTGTGTTATTGTGTAAGCTAGGGTTTGTTATTTGATTAGAATTAGTGTGTGTGTGTGTTTGTTAGTTAGGTTTTGAATGATTATGTGATTGCGTTGTTAAGTTATTATAATCAATAGCTCTATAAACTGTGTTTTTTTTGTGCGTGATTTCGTTAGTTGCGGTTTGTTATTGTTATTCATTCGATAAGAATTAGTGTGTGTGAATGTGTGAATTAGGGTTTGAATAATTGTGTCATGGAGTTATTTGCTAATAATCTATTAATTTGTTTTTGATATAAATTAGCGTTTCGAATCAAATTTAGCTGTTGTATGATTGCGTTCGAAGTTACGGTTTCGATTTGAGATATTTATGGTTTGTGCGTGTAGCTAGGGTTTGAATGATTGTGTGATTGAGTTGTTAAGTTTGTTATTTTGTTGTGTTTTGAAGGTGTTGATTTTTGTGATTTT